>CAJUYG010003942.1:0-18646 GCA_910591675.1 Galerucella calmariensis | reverse complement strand
TCCTCCCATATTTCCACCCATAAATCCCCATCCGGCAGCTTGATTTAAAGCTGCAGCTACAAGTGCTGGATTCACTGAAAATAATGCACAAAATAGTTTTTTTTATAAATCACTTAATAATACTCACTTAAAGGTCCGAAATTGGGCATATTATCCATATTACCACCTCCTCTTGATCCTCCCTGATTCCAGACATTTTGACTAGATCCTCCAGATCCAGAACCGTTGTATCTATCGTTTCCACCGCCGCGACTACCATTGTTGGACCAAATAGGTTCAGATTTGTAACCGCCTCCAGGTCTATCCCCTCGGATTCTTTTATCAGGCATTTTGGGAGCAGCATTTGAAACATGTACAGAAACACCTAAATAATGTAAATATCATCAATCATATTAGTACTAGAAAAAAATCCAAAATATGTCTGTTTTATGTATTTTTAATAATTATATTATTGTTGCTACACTCAATTTGGTTCATTTAAAAATTAATTTTATGGGCATTACCTTTGATAATATGGTCTTCTCCACACAAAGTTTGAGCAACGTCAGGATCCAAAAATGTTACAAAACTAAAAGCCCTGAAAGGTTTTGGCATAAACACATCAGTAACTTCCCCAAATTTACTGAAATATTCCTTTAAATCTTCAACTGTCAAATCTTCTGTGCACCTACCAACAAATACTCTACGTGGGAGTTCCTGTATAACTCCCTCCTGTAATGTATATAAATTAATATTGAATCTGTTAACACCAAATATTTAAATAAAAAGATAACCTTTTCAGTATATATTAAATAATTCATTCTTACACCTAGGAAACACTTTTCGTCTTAGCCAATAGAAAATATTTCTCAAAATAACACACAACCGTAGATCTGACAAAAACAATCAAAACATTTTTCAGATGAAAGTTTCTTTTTAGCTTTTATAGTTTACATATCAACGTATTACATATTTCCAGTGTTCAAAATTATGATGAACAGAGTCAAAATAGTAACATCGGGCACACTGTACACTGTTTGCTACAAGAAATCGGAAACTGGTAAACAGAAAGCAATAATTACAAATAATCTTCTTTTTATAAAACCAGACATTGTATTGAAAACTTACATTACATTATACAGGGTGTTTCATTGGGAAAGGGCCTAACTACAACTATATATGGGGATCACTTTGGTGCTTCCAAAAACCTATATTTAATGTGTCTTCTGCACTTTATAGCCCAGATACATGGTGTTTTATACATTTATCCTATTTCTTTCTAACGTCATAACTTCCGAGTTGCTCTGTATATTATTTTGAAATTTGGTACACGTAAAAACCATTACCTAGAAACTCCATCAAAAGCATCTTCATAAAGATAATGCAGGTCCGGCTTAACAAAAAATTTCAAAACTCGTTTTTCCTAAAAACAACACCCTGTATATAGATTTTTTTGAAATTGCTCTTTATAACTGGAAAGAGTATAAAAAATAGAATCTACTTATTTTATTTTTATTTTTCAGCAGACAATTTTACTACCAAAAATTTACCGTCAAAGTTATAATTTATGCACGTTTTGTGGGTTAACAATGGTACCGGAGAGATTTTTTTTATTTTTTAGCTTGAAATAAAATCTTTTTAATGCATTTAGTTAAGCACCAAAGTGATCCCCATCTACAGTTAAATTTAGGCCCCTTCCCAATGAAACACCCTGTATAATAAGCTACCTCTAAGTTGGTGGGTGAAGTGGTAGTGTAAACAGCATGAAAACATGAAAAATCTATAATTTGGTTGGAGATTTCAACACACATACTGAAATTTGTTCAATCAATCAATCTTGTCAAGTTACATACCAAGTCCATTCAATAAATGTAATCACATGGAATGCTTGAGTATAAAGTTGTTCTACAACCACCAATTACTCTCATTCATACAGCTAACCAGATACAAATAAAACATAATAATACATAATAATTGCTTTTTGTTCACCAATCCTTCAAATATACTTACTTTAGAACTGGGAACTTTCACATCACACCACCTGCCATCAATAATATGCCTCTGAGCTAATACTCTCATCTGAGACTCATACTGTGTAAATCTTATAAAACCGAATCCTTTTGAATTTCCCGATTTGTCTTTTTTAACTTGTGCCACCAGCAAATCACCAAATGACTCAAAATACGCTCTCAACTCCATCTCAGTCGTTTTCCAAGGCAAACCGAGCACAATCAAATCAGTACATTTTAACTTTGATTCCATACGTTTGGTTTTAGCTGCTGAACTTTCTAAAGCTTCACCACACTTACGTTTATTCTCTAAAATAAGTAAAATAGTGTCATACGGCGTAACAGCCTTCATCAGGAACACATTAACATTTTTATGTCATTTATACAAAAATATTAAATTAGACACTCTGGTAAATGGATTCTAATTAGAACAAAACAGTGTCCAGACAATTATATTCTCTTATCACAAAAAAATCATCCCCCATGGATCAAATGGAACAAACAATAAAAATTAATTAACCTGCAGAATTGAAAATATAGATGAAACAAAACTACAAAGTACATGAAAATATGTTTTGATATTGTTAATTAGATTAAAATAGGCTTACATTTCTCAGGTATTCCAAAAAATGAAACTTAATAATATAGCAAAGGAAGAGATGCCTTTAAGAAAGAATATTCATACTTTGTTGTGAAGTATTGTATGATTAGATATAGGTAGACCATGGTAGGCTTCATTATTTTAAACGGTAGTGTCAGTAAGTTTGGGAATTGGGCAATATAATAGCCTTGTGTGTGAGAGAGATGGTCTCAGACAGTGTCCATTAACAACAGTGAGTTTTGGGGCAATAGCCTTATTCCACTTGTTTTTCACATTAGATGTTGAAAACAGCTTTCATTCAAAATAATGAAGCCTATACAATGTCATGGGATACCAGTCTATTGATAAAATTATAAAACAACAAATCTAACTTGAATGTTTTTCTGAAAAATTATATAAAAAATAAACTCAATAATCTAGTCTCAAAATTTTCACAATCTTTTACTACAATCTTACAAACAAATTTCCCTCACTTGTTCTACATGCAAAATAATGGAGAAAATGATTCTCATGTGGTTTATGGAGAAATACCAGATATTATCCCAGGAACAATCTCGTTTTCGTCATCTATCCACAATTGAAAATGGAGCCTTGCACTCTTCCAAACCCACACTGCCAATTTACAGCAATCAAGAAGTGGTAGCCTCTAGCTTTCATTTTAAAGCAGCTCTTGACACAATACTGTGGCAGACTTTTTTCATTCTTCTGAATATACCGCAAATTTTTGACAGACAATATTCAAAATAGGTGAGTAGATACTATCATTTTTTTTGGCAAAATCAGTCAAAAACTCGTAGTTCAACTTAGGGGGCAACTTTCATATCAGTGAACAAGCACAATCTGAAATGTAAACTCTACTCACCTTTAGGGAAAACGCAATAATATAGGATATTGTTCCAACCATCATCTGGTGGAGGATACAGTACTCCATCCAATAATCGAACTCCTCGGAATGCTTTACTTTCGGCAGAAGCTTTGTATCTCAAACCAGATGAACCAGGAAATTGTGCAGTTACAGTGCTTAACAACAATGTCCCATCACATTCTGTTGGCAACTCTACCACCTCTTCACCCTCGTCTTCAGCAACTTGAATATATTCTACAGACATTTTAGTAATTTCACTTTCACTAAAAATCACAATATTACGATAAGTCTATGGAAACGATTATGTAATTATTGATTATATACATATATATATATATACTAACAACAAATCTTTGGCTTCTTTCTTTGTTTTCGTCATAGGCATAACATATTTTCGTTTGCAAGATACCACACACCACAGATACAACTGGAAACGGAAACGAAGAGATAAAAATAGGAAAAAGCTCCGTATAAAATTTGGATCATAGAGAAATAAACATGATTAGGATATTTGCCAAAAATGTTCATTTCTGTGGTCATTAATGTAAAATGTTACTGCACATTGAAGGGATGAACAATATTTATTTAATTATTTTTGGGAAAGAAGGACTTTTTAAATAATATACCATATACCTTGATAATCAGTAGTATGAAAGGGTAGCTCTCAGCAGTACGAAATCATAGGAATGAATTTTTCTATACTCAAATAGAAGCGACACCTTTGAACAGCCTCCAGCACTAGGTGCTGATCTGATACTGTAATTTTGCCATTTTGGTAGTAATCTCTTTAGGCCCATCCCCAATCAATTTAGTGGCGAAGTGGCACTTCGGCACGCGTGCTGGGACAATGACGTTTAAACGTAAGCATCCTCAATTCAATTTCGTGCTGACATGCGCGCCGACTTGGAAGTGCAAGCTTGCAAGCTGCAAGCTTTTTCGGTGCGTGCCGAATTGTGTCATGCGCATTCAATCATGGGGAAAATAATTTAGGTACCCTAACCCTATTTTATTCTATTATCTTCGTAAACAAACATACAATATTTTCTAATATCGTAATTATATTAATTTGTTGTCTTTGATAAGTAGTAACTGCTTTTATTTACGAGAATAATCACAGGTTGAACTTTTTAATTACCTCGTTACCTTAAAATAACAATGAAAATGCGCATGTGCGATAACATTCAGGCAGACTGAATTGACAGGATTGAGGATGGGTATCCGTTTCGCAGCACGCGTGCTGAAGTGCCACTTCGCTAGCAGATTGATTCCTCCACTCGTACATTCCATATATGTAGTTTTACTGTTTATTTTCAATAAAACTGTCTGTTTTTAAGCTTATATATTCAAACTGCTCAACAGTTTTTTCCGTTCGTGATAAATTCTGATCATCAATGTCAACTCAAAATCGCCTACCCTAAGCAATAGTGCATCTTTTATATGAGTTGATTATTCTGTGCTAACAGTTAATTCCTACATTTAAGCACATTTCCATTCTTTCAATTTTATTCCGCATGTTCTGTTCTATGCCACGTTCTATGCCCCATGCTGTCTCATGCCATATGCCATGCTCTATGCAAAAGAAATACGTCACCCAGCAATCGCCATTTTTCCATCTTAGTTTAATCATTTGACGAGTGTGCGAGTTTTGAGTGATTTTGTGTTAATTGTGAATTTTTGAGTGTCTGGGTGATTGAAGATTGAAAGATGTCGATTGAATATTTGCAAGTTGCTGAGGACGAAGGAGAAGAACCTATCGAATTGCCTATTGAAGATGACGGAACTCTTCTATTAAGTACCTTGTCTGCACAATTTCCTGGTTCTTCTGGCTTGAAGTACAAAAATCCAGAAAGTAAAACTTTTAGAGGAGTTCGACTCTCAGAAGGAAGGCTTCATCCTCCTCCCGATGGAGGATGGGGTTCTCAAGTATTTTACTGCGTTTTTCCTAAAGGTAGGCCAAATGGAAGCAATGACATTGCATTGTTATACAGGTTGTCCCAGTATGCAACTTATTTAATTTTTTTTGTTATATGATTATGACGTTTGGTAGTGTATTTAGTGGATACTGTCAAAGAAACTGAATTCTTAAATGTATGAAATCTGAAATGAATCTGTTATAAAAAAGGATGCGTTGTTCCATTGAGCTGTTTGAAACTTTGGTTTAAGATTGACTATTGTGGATTTTTTAGTATGTTGAAAAATATATTAAATACTTTAACCACATCGTTAGTATTAACTTTTCCATCTGCATACTTTACCTTGAATTGTTTGTGTGAATAAACTTAATATTTTAGAGAATAAACGAAAGAGTGATGACAATCTGGAAAATTCGACTGCTAAGACAAAACGAATGGAAACTAAGTTACGTTGTACTGATTTGATTGTGCTTGGATTGCCTTGGAAAACGACTGAGCAAAATTTGAGAGAGTATTTTGAGACATTTGGTGAAGTGCTGATGGCGCAAGTAAAGAAAGATCCCAAAACAGGACAATCAAAAGGATTTGGATTTATCAGGTTTGCATCGTATGAATCTCAGATGAGAGTTTTAGCGCAGAGGCATATGATTGATGGAAGGTGGTGTGATGTGAAAGTTCCCAATTCGAAAGTAAGTACTTTTTGCTTAAATGGGTGTGTTGGCTTATTCTGTATGTGAAGACCATCAACTTAATACCACAATTTTACTAAAATAAATAAACAACCAACTACTTCAAAAGTGAACTTGAAGATTTTTATGCATTTGGGTACATGCTACAGCTTGGGCTTATTTAAAGAGTTTCTAAAACTAAAAATCTGTCAATTAAGATGATGGACTTGTGTGTAAATTAAACTCTACAATAACAATAAGGTAATCTACATGCTGTTATTGGGTATTTTTCTACTAACGAGGAAACTGGTATGAATTTTCACCTCTGTTCATTGCCATTGTTCACCATCCTAAGCCAAGAAGCTCTGTTTTCAAGAAATTGAGCATGTTAAAGTAAAAAAAATCCCAGTTGAATATTACTAAATCGGAAGTACCTAAGATTTTTTATTATTTCAAAAATGAACAAATGTTTGTGGGAATAGCAAAATATTGTTTACAATATCTAAAATTCTCTTATCAATTTTGTTTGGTTTGTGTGCAAGCAGATTCTAGAAATTTTGAAAGTAGTTAATGCTTTTTTATAAATACACGGATTGTCTCTTGTTGTACTGTGACAAACTTAATTAGTACTACAGATTAGATCTTCCAACAGCGAAGTTTTGGACTTGTTTCAGATTTCCTCAGCAAAACCATATTATGAGAATAATCTCTGATTGTTGCCATGTGAATTCCACTATAATTAATTTATTATCTTTTAATTTGGGTGGACTCCTCTGAAAATAGTGCTCCATTTTAATAATATTGGAAATAGTAACATTTCATAATCATCTTAAACTTAATTGTTCAACAAACAGATTTGCAAACCTTTTTCTAACCCAAGTTTTAAGTTATTGTGTTCAGTTTTGATAATTTATTGAAAAATATAAATTTATAAAAAGACATTAAATACTTTGAGCTTTTTTGTTAGATGCCGTATGTTTGAATATCTAATTTTTGTGTCAAAATGCATACTAAAATATAGATGAACTAGAAAATAAGATTGAAAAGACAAAATTGCAAGGGAGAGGAACACATGATTAAGCTTTTGCAATTGATTTTGAATAAACTTTACAATTCTTATTTTGATTAATATTATAAATGGAACATTCAAATCAAATAACAATTTGCCTTTTCAACATGTTATTTTCAGTATGATAGAAGAAAGATTTGATGTTTGAGACTTGTTCAAATTCGTGAAATGTATATTATTTTGACACACAAAACACATGTTAAAACATGAGTGGGAACCTCCTCATTGTTGCTGCTGACTTATTATTTATTGTTTTAATTTGAGGAGAATGTAGAGTCAAATAAAAAATATTCAAGAGAAATAAAATGGATTATAAATATACAGTGCAAAGAATGCAACAACTTTATTTTCAATTAGAACACTAAGGGTGAAATTCAAAGACGACACTTAAGGGTCATTCATACTCAAACCTAACTTAGTTTGAGGCGACTTTGTGTCATTACTCAAGTAATACTTCAATTTGAGTGAAGAAAGTTTGGCATCAATGTTATTATTAGGAACTTTTGGTTGCGTTTGGTTGAAAATTGTGATTTATGAACATCCTTTAACGTTCATCTGACATCTGTTGCATTGCATTTATATTCGAATTTGTATTCAGTTCGTGTATTAGCCTTTTGCAAGTAGCTTATCTTCAGTTTAGTTCTTTACTGTTCATATATATTTCTTATTTGCTGCATATGTTTATTTTTCAAGGCTAGTTATTCAATAGATAATTTAGATTCTTATTATCAATTTTTATAGTAGATATTATTTCATTAAAGTTCATTATTTCTTAGGAAAATAGAAAACAAAAGAAAACTCTTTTCGTATAGCGAAAAACTAGCCTTAAGTGAGCTGGTTTGTAAATATTCTTTTATTGAAAATAAAAAAAACTGATTGTGCTAGCTTAGCTGGAGAGGAAAAGGCATGGGTGTCACTGGCACACATGTTTAATTCAAGCGGAGAGCATTGTTACATCTAAAAAATTAATTGATTTAATAATTTTGCTTTTTACTACACCAATAAGATTACTAACCTAGGTAAACAATAAACGTAAGCATTATCATCATCTATTTAGCTTACAAAATCAATAAAATCATCCATCATACTAATTTTCTTGAAAAATTCGAAACTTTAGCAGACAAATAACAACCAAACAAAATTTTGATATTGAAAAATGACAGTGAGGTACAAACGTGGTTTATAGGTTAGAAATCGTTACTCAAGGGATCTGGAATCTGTATTCATATTTCACTCAAGTTACACTCAAACTCAACCTCACTTTTCGCCTGTTAAGTGTCTCTGCATACAATGAGTAAAGTATGAGTGACCCTCAAGTGTCGACTATGAATTTCACCCTAACTGTTTATTTACAGAGAAAGGAAGTAACAAAACTTTTCTGTTCTAATTCCGGATTTTTTTAATAGGAAGGACTAATCCAACAAGTGCCCTGCAAAGTTTTCATTGGAAGATGTACAGAAGATTTGACCGCTGATGATTTGAGAGATTATTTTGGAAAGTTCGGTGAAGTTACTGACGTTTTCATACCAAAACCGTTTAGGGCGTTTAGTTTTGTTACATTTTTAGATCCTGAAGTTGCTCAGTCATTGTGTGGAGAAGATCACATAATTAAAGGTACCTAGTCTTCTACCTATTCACTTTACATTTTAATTGAACATTCTGTTATTAGGTGTATCTGTGCATGTCTCGAATGCTGCTCCTAAATCAGATACACGAGGAGGAAGTTATCGCGATAGAGGGTCTAATGGACCACCAAATCGAGGAGGAGGTAGTGGACCTGGGGGACCTGACGGTTCTGGAGTGTATACTCAGAGATACAACGGCGGCGGACCAAATCAAGGAAGTTGGGGTAATCAAGGCGGGCCTCGTGGTAATCTTGATATGCCTAATTTGCAAGCTCTAGGTGAGAAATGTCATGTTTGTTAGTTTTTATTTATTGAATGGAGTTTAAGAGCAGTATTTATAGTTGAAATGTATATCTTGTCTTTAGTCTTAGAAGAAGCCCTTAATATTTAAAGTCTTCTCTACATTATTGTATAATCTCCATCGGTTCTTTAGGCCAGTCGGTATGGGTCATTTTAGACCAAAAGTACAAGTAATTAGCAATACGGCCGATTTTTTTTTCATAGGATTTTTTTTCATAAGATGATCTTAAAAATACGTTTTGACTATAATACAGCGTTAAGCAATACAATAACTGATCATGGAATAATCTTCATACAAACATTTAGGTACTTTTTTAGTGGAGCTCCTTAAACCCGCTTCCTATTTCACGAATTCAGATTCCTCTAGTTCAAAATCTAACGTAACAAAGATGCCAGGTAATATGTTTTATTGTCATTTCATTTTGTTTACAATTTCGAGGAAAAGCAATTTTTAGCATAACTTATAATATTGCAATATAATAATAGTTTACTATTATTTTTTAGGATTTAGTAATTTACGAGAGGAGTGGATATAAGAAGGAACTAATGTTTAACTTTTTTTTTTAATTGAATTTTGTATTACAAGTTAATATAAAAATATTCTTAGTAGTTATATTATTTTCTAAATCGTCGATAAAAGAAATCTACGGCCTCTGAACTAGGTAACCAAAGTTGTCCCCTAATTGATTTTTTTCCTTCCGAAAAGTTTACCAGACCTCAAATCCTAATTCCTCCAGGCCGTTTCTCCAACCACTGCATCCACTGTAGATTTTATTTAAATCCTTATCAGTGAAGGAGAAATATTTTTATATAGGCATAACTGGTCAAGGACAACAAGGCAACAACCAAGGAAATTGTAACCCATTAGGAATGGGTTTAAATGCTCTTGGCGCTCTTCCCATGAATCCCGCTTTGGTCGCAGCTGCTCTAAACCAGGCTGGATGGGGATTAATAGGCAATCTCCAAAATCAGCCCGAACCGAATTTCAATCAAGGTTTTAACAATGGACCTAACACCGGAACTCGTAAGTAGTGTATAAGACGCGCACTCTATATACAGATCACGTAATTTCTTATGGAACCTTCCTGGATTACACAAGTACGACAAGGAAAATATGAGAAAAACAGCTTGAAAGAGAGAGAAAGTATAACTGTTTGCGCGCATCGGAGGCGTGCACTCAGGTCTAGGGGATGGCCGAATGTTAATTGTCCTTTACAGAGAGAAAGAGAATTCACTAGTAGGTGGTATTCAGAACTTGAAAGAGAGATAAAGTGTAACTGTGCGCGCGCATCGGAGGCGTGTACCCAGGTCTAGGGGATGGCCGAATGTTTATTGTCCGTTCTGAATACCACCTACTGGTGAATTCTCTTTCTCTCTGTAAAGGACAATCAACATTCGGCCATCCCCTAGACCTGGGTACACGCCTTCGATACGCGCGTACAGTTATACTTTCTCTCTCTTTCAAGCTGTTTTTCTCATATTTTCCTTGTCGTACTTGTGTAATCCAGGAAGGTTCCATAAGAAATTACGTGATCTGTATAATGTTGTGTGTTTATTTTGGAATAATAACATGTGAAACTTTTAGAGAATAATCAAAACGGTGCGGGTCGTGGTGCTAATAATCCAGGTTTTCTCAATTGGATGAACCAAGGAGGAGGAAACCAAAATAACCCAGATGGAGGACAGTGGAACAGGCCGCCGCAACAAAATCAAGATTCCAAAGGATTTTTGAAATACGATTAACTCGTGCTCGTTTTAAAGCTTTAAGAAATGTGAGTATCCATTCTTAACATTATTATATATTTTGTGTAATATAATAAATGAAGAAGTGGCTGCTCTTAGATTGATTTGTATCTTTTCTGAATCGAATTAAAGACTTCTAGAACTACAGAGTTGATTATCTGTTGAAAGATTGCTATATATAGTAAAAACTGATTTTGACAGATCTGCGAAGAGAATCTGTGTAAACCCAAAGCTGTTAGACAAAACAAAAGAAATTAAAATCTTTTAAATGAAGTTAGGGCCCGATGATTCGTTATTTTGCTCAGCTCTGCCAGTGAAGGTTTCAAATCTTCGGCACTTTTTGTGATTCAAGTAGTAGGTAGGTACCCTATGGTTGTTTTTTGTCAGAATAAGAGTTTTTGTAGGCAGTCTCGATCTAATCTGGAAGCATGCTAAGTATTTCAGTGTTATCCAACTATCAGAGAGTATAAGGATTTTTTGTCCTATCGACCTCATTTTCTTCGTGTCAATTCCCATTGAGTTCTAACCTACAGTATGCGAAAACTCTTTCGAGTCCATTCCATTTACACAAGTACGACAAGGAAAATATGAGAAAAACTGCTTGAAAGAGAGAGAAGAATAATTGTGGGCGTATCTAGTTCATCCGAGGTTCATCCATTTGAACTAGATAGGTCCACAATTATTCTTCTCTCTCTTATAAGCAGTTTTTCTCATATTTTCCTTGTCGTACTTGTGTAAATGGAATGGACTCGAAAGAGTTTTCACATACTGTATATGCAACCATTGAGTTGTTGACTCAGGACTAGGGAAAGAGTGGACAACTTCGAAAAGTGGGATGGCCAGGATTTTCATTCGAGATTTAGGATGACAAAAGAGACTGTTCTATCAATATTAGAACTGATTAAGGATTCACTTGAATGTCGAACTGCTGCTTCACCCTGCATCCAAGCCTCCTCTTCTGATTTCCAGGTTGCCCCATCCGTTTTTTTTTTCTATTACATTTTTATGTTAATTTGCAATTTTTATTTTATTTCTCTCCACTTCTGTGAAATTGCATCCTCTCTTCTTAGTAGTACTAGTACTTTTCATTTTTTACTTAGCTCAAAACCCAAGTAAATTTGACACAACAACTCTACCGAATAAAGTGAGGTTATGGAATAGACCTTAACTTCTAGACATCGACCTATCTGCCGGATCAATTTATCCTGTTGTTGATAAACCGACCTTTCCAAAATAACTGGTAGTTAAGCATTAACTGACGGATAAATTGCTATTGATAAACCGGGCCTCAGCTGACGGGATGCTGCCTCTCAACTGTTGAGCAACTGCAGCAATTATTTGCGCCTTGTTTACTCAGCAAATTTATTTGGTCATATTTGGCGCTGTCAAAGTGTGGGTTGAGCTACGTAATGTTGCTGCCAACATGTTTTGAGCCCGACTGAACCGCTCAATTTTTCTTCAATCTTTACATGCATAGTTTGAAGCGAGGTCCAGTCTATATACAGCCAGAGCTAGTAGCAAGGACACTGACACTTATAAGGGGAATCTTTACTATACAAATTTGGGTGTTTTAATTTGAAAATTCTGTTAATTGTGTTTTTCATTTCAGCACTTATACATAGAGGATGGTACATAGTCGAAATTATGTTCCGTTAATTAAGCAGTAATAGAATTATTGTTTAAAGCGAACCAACAAAACCTCTAAAATATCTAATGAGTTATAAGTGTTTTTTTATACAAATAAACTTCGATAAAGATTGGATCGGGTAAATGTGGAATGAAAGTTTGATTTTTAGAGGTTTTGTTTTATATATTTATAAATATTAAAATACTTTTTGTTATAATGTGTGTGTTTTGAGCATTACAAATATTGCAGCATGAACTAGTAGATTGCGTGTGTATACCTTTAAAAAAATTTAAATGAATGTGAGAACAGGAGAGTTAGTTTTTGTACAATAACATATTTAATGTTTTAAGACAGTTATACAGAGACTATGCCCTATAAAAATATAAATAATATGAAGTGAATTTTCAGTTTTTTCTTTTTACCCTTTTCTCATCTGTCAGAGCCTATGCTCACCAGTGGCGGCTCGTGAACTTTTTAAGAGAGGAGGCTAGACATGAAAATATTCAGCTAGTTGATTTAACCTTCGCACAGCGATCGTACCAGCTACTTCAGTGCTTAATGAACTTGTTTATATAATATCCTTATTATAAAAATAAATCCGTAATTTTGTATAAGCAAATATTACAAAATATTTAGGCCCAGTTTCACTAAACTACGATTGATCTCGGATTAATTAAGCTCTACTCTCGGCTCTACTTGATAGTTAAGCTGACTTGACTATATTTCCCGTTTCACCATGCATCAACCCATTCGAGATGATCGCGATTTATTAAATCGCGATTAGATCAGCAAACCATTTTGGCAACGTTGTGGAATGCAGAAAATTCTATTGTTTTGTGTGAATATGTATAGTTCTGTGTCAGTCATTGAAATTTGATAACGTAAACATAACCCTAAATAATATTTTATATTTACACTGCTCTGGTTATTTTATTTTTGTAAGAATAAACTTAATAAATAAACAATGACTGACGTATAAGAAAAAAAGAGAGACCCATCATTCACAGTGCAGGATAAACAGATCTTAGTATAATACTCAGAACTCACATATAATTGAGAACAAAAAAACTGATAATTATTATATGAATTCAAAAAATGAATGTTGGAAGAACGAAAAATAAATTCATCTTCACCACTATCGTCTTCGAAGGCAAGATCATAAACTCTCCGAAATGTCATAATGACAATATATCACAAATATCCAAAAATATTTATTCCTTATCTATAATAATTATTATAATTGAAATCTGAACTAATCGGACTTCAGACAGATAAATCCACCAAAAATGGCCGATTTGTACTAAATCGCGATCAGTCGATTTAATCCCGCTTTTGAGCATGGTGAAACGTTTCAATATGTCATTCGTGATTAGAAGCACCACTTAAGAGATAAATCGGGATTAAAACTGTTGGTGAAACTGGGCGTTAGTGTTTAAGCTTTGCTATTAAAGAGAAAAATATTAATATGACTTTTTACTCATTTCAACAATTGATTAATACATTTAAAATATCTATACAACATAAACATAAAACACGAACAACCAATAAACACCGTTCTAAAATAACAGCTCTCGACGGGCGACGTCTCGTATAATATGCCAAATTAAATGCAAGTAAGGACGAAGCGACGTAAGTCACCATCGGCATCTGTGCTTTACGCGATAAATTCGAACGAGTGAAACATCTTATATTTTTATTCTGTAATCTTTGCATCCGGAGAGTGTTGCCATTTCCGCTTTTTTTACGGTATTGGGAATTGGACTGGTAGAAAAAACGGCAACTGTGTTGAGCAAGACGTATTTAGAGAGAGAGAGAGAGAAACGGGAAATAAAATGAAGAATAATCAACAAAATATTTCTGCTGGAAAAATTGTTGAGGAGGCTGAGGCTCATTCAAGGAGCCGCCTCTGCTGCTCACATAATCCATCGTGTTGCTAGTGAGTTTCTGCCTGTAAGACATGAGGTGTGAACAAATACAGGAATGATTTAAAAAGTTTTATTATAATTTTTGTTTTTTTATACAAATGAAAAATTCTTATACGCTGAAATAGTTTATTAAATAAAAAATAAATTGGAGCCTCCAGCGATACAAAATTAAGAATTGATTCGGTTTCGCTTAAAAATGTAGTAAAAAAAATGTTAGATTTCAAAAAGCTGTATTGCCGATTTTATACAAGTTTTGTTCCTTGAATTATTTAAAAAAGGATTAAAAAGCGGGGAAAGTTTTACAATTTGAAGAAAAGTGGCGAGATTTATTTAAAAATGGGCAATACTCAACATTATTTTGTCAAAAATAATTAGTATTTTGATTGAACAAAAAATAGTTGCCTATTTATTATTTAATACTTATAATTTAATAATTTTGGTAATTAGAAATATATTTCAATATACACTTGAAAAAAAAAAGAAAACTACAACCTATTCAATAACTGGTTGTTAAGTGTTGACAATAATACTAGATATGAGGCAACGAAACAAATATGAAAAGTACTCTTGAAAACGCATTTTCAAAAAAATATTTTACATTCGGCAGATGTAGTCGATGAAGCAGGAGTATCGATAAACGTTCAAATTTGTTGAAAACTCGATTTTCAATTTACCCTCATCGGATTCAACGAATTCCCTGGGAAAAAGCCTCACTAATGAGTAGGTACCTGGAAAATCAAAACATATTTTCTCCACCCTGGTGGATTTGACCTCATCTACGGCTAAGTTCAGCTGGGTTTTACAATTTATCCTGTGATGTAGGAAATTACCGAAAACGTACGTAAATATAAAACATTTTCATACACAGGAAGCACAAATTATTTAAATATCGGATAGAAGGTATTGTATTGTATTGAAAACTACTTTTCCATCGACCCTCGTTAAACAGAAAGAGATCTAGCTGAATGACGAAGCAAAAACTTCAGTGAACTATAGCTCGAAAGTTGAGGGAAATAATTTCACCACTTTCTGCTTCCTGTTATGTTTTATATTTACGTTATCAGATTTGTGGAATGTTTTATTTAAAAAGAAATCTAAATTGGAACGCAACCCCTTAAAACTGAGCAAAATGCGTTTAACCTTATGAAAATATACAATAATATTTTATAGTAAAATATAAATAATAAATCTTTGGAGTGAAACAAGGTACAATCCTCGTTAAGTGTGTAGACAACAACAAAAATATAACTAGGGAAATTTACAGGACAATTCTGAAATTATTGATAAATAGGTATTCCAACATAAAACGACATTTAAGTGTCCTTATTAATGGGTTATTAAAATATTCAAGAGTTTCAAATGGTTGAACACATGTATCAGTTTCGAAGCAATATGCAAGATGTCCAAAATATGTAAACAAAATTTTTTGATGAGAACCCTGTATATTTTTCCGCTTAATATTTCTGTAGTAAATATTCGGTTTATCAGTCTTGCACCAAAGGTCGACACTTAACTACAATCTGAATTCGAAACAATTTCAGAAAGATCCTGTAAAAAAAATTCATCTTATTCTAATTAGTCACCGCTGACTGTTCATTGTGATTTTGATTATTTTGAATATCTTCGCTAAAGTCGTCGCTACTGGACCGAATATCTCCGTCCATTTGTCCGGCATTCAATGAATTATGAACAATTTTTAATATCAGATAAGTCCAGATGCAATGAAGGACTAACAAAAGGATCAGAAGACCGTTGAATATGTAGTAGGCCGGAAACATTGGTACTATTTTTGGAGCATCGATAGACGTACTGAAAATAAGAAAATTATTTATTTATGACGCCGAAACTGGCAGTTGAAAGCAAAATGTTCTATTTTTTAAAAGCATTTTAAAACTTTGGTAAACTACATAAAGATTGATGTTATCAACACCTATTGATAACACGCTTTACTCAGACATTTTCTTTGTAGGAAACTGTAAATAAAGTAGATAATTCATAAAAATTGTTGTAAATCAAAGAGGTAAAAGAAAAAGGAGGGAAGTTAAGCGTGGTAGTGATTTAACCAACTTTCGCCATATTGAGAAGCCTCATTATTGAATAGTGACATTAGTCATCAATTCTTGTGTCAATATAGTATAATCTTATTATACTGAAATGTGTCAAATTGAAAAGCCACGTTAAAAAATAGTGATTTTCAGTATTAGAAAGGTTATTTATGAGTATTAGTATAAATTTAAGTTGATATTGTTGTACAAGTGTTATAAAATTTTTGAATGTTCCAAAATCTTTTATCAATTCTCTAATAAAAAGAAGTACAAGTACCACCTTAAAAAGATGCAAACGAGAGTTTTTTTGCATCCCCTAAACTACATAAAAATTGACGTGATCAACACCTATTGATAACACGCTTTACTCAGACATTTCCTTTGCAGGAAGCTGTAAATAAAGTAGATAATTCATAAAAATTGTTGTAAATTAAAGAGGTAAAAGAAAAAGGAGGAAAGTTAAGCGTGGTAGTGATTTAACCAACTTTCGCCATATTGAGAAGCCACATTAGTGAATAGTGACATTAGTCATCAATTCTTGTGTCAACATAGATAATCTTAATATACTGAAATGTGTCAAATTGAAAAGCCACGTTAAAAAAATAGTGATTTTCAGTATTAGAAAGGTTATTTATGAGTATTAATATGAATTTAAGTTGATATTGAGTTGTCCAATAGTGTTATAAAATTTTTGAATGTACCAAAATCTGGTATCAATAGGCATCATGACAGTCACTAAGAACCACTAAAATATTTATTTGATATAGATAGAGATTCTGAAGAAATCTCTTATTTCCATTTCACATGTGGTTACATTTATTTTAGTAAAAATATAAGCAAAAAATTCAACCATCCGCCATCTTATCTCAAACACCAATCAAGAGAGACTAGAGAGTGACGTCGTACTTTCGCAAATATCTATGACCCGAACATCTGCTTTGAATTACATTCATCTCTATGATAAATAATCGCACAAAATGATTCAAATTTTACTTATGTATCAAAATCTACCTCGTTGATCAAAATAAGCTTTCAAGCTGTCAAGTGTTTGAAGTTTGACTTTGACACAGATCCTAGATAACCTATGGACACAGATCACCCAGAAATGGTATTTATGAATTGATGATGTCATAGACAGACGCCATTACTATTCTAGCGTTTTGGCGCATAATTTGAAATGTGTTTTTAAAAGTTGAAATTTTCCTTTAAAAACTTTTTTTCTTACAAAAATAACCTTTATTGTAAGATAAAGTATATACGTTGTTCAAAATCAGTCATCATGCCTATTCTCTAACAACAAGAAGTATCACCTTAAAAAGATGCAAACGAGAGTTTTTTGTTTCCCCTAATTAGATAATTTAATATACGCCTCTGGTTTGTTTACGAAAGTCGGCCATATTCAGAAGCCACTTTGTTCGATAATTCTTTATACTGTTAAGTTATCTCCTCTTTCTTTTTTACCTCGTTGTTGTAAATGTAGTTTCTGTAAGCTTCACAGAAATTTGATGAAACTTTTTTGACTACCAACATTAAATTATGCATTGTATGTTCACGTACAGTATCGTTATCTAAATAATTGCCAACCCAAAAGAGTGTAAAACTTGTTGCCTAGATCAACACACCATATCACGTCAAACGAGTTTCCTATACCCAAGTGCGTATATGATCGTTGTAGTACCCAATCACCCTACTTAACATATTTATACTCTTAGTTCATAGATGGCGTCCGTAATATTTTATACATAAGACAATAAACCTTCAACCACTATGTATAAACTTTGTATTTACTTTTACTGATTTTTGTTGGAGGATTTATAGTGAACACAAAGTATTGTAGTTTAGTGACCTACTTTTAACTTTTATCAAAAGTAAACTTGGGATGCATTCAAAGACTTTTCAAACAAATTACGTAAAACAAAGTAACCGATAACATTATTTGAATAAGACTGTTAGTGTATGTTTTCTGTAACATGCAGTGTGTTGTTTGTAAAAGCATTGAATAAAGAACGTTCATAAAAAGTATTATTCAGGATTATTCAGGGGTATAGTTTAAATTCAATTTCAATGATAAAATTGTGAGTAAATTAGGGACATGTTCAGTTGTATTTATTAACAGGACTACTTTATTTACTATAAGTATGAAAAGAGTTCATGCAACTCATTATTATCAGGCATTTAAATAATTGGAAAATAAACTATTGTTACTTTACTTTGCCTTGGAAACTTAATCAACAAGGTAGTTACGATAATAAACGGAAACGATAAAATAAAAAAAAA
>CAJUYG010003941.1:0-18648 GCA_910591675.1 Galerucella calmariensis | reverse complement strand
CGCCCTATAGCGGACGTTTGACAAACTCGAAAATAATTTCCAGCAATTTCTTTTGGCGACTTTTATCATGAATTTTTTTTTTCTAAATCTACGACCAATATCTTACGAGATATGGCCGCTCGCTACCCTTAACTGATCACCCGGTACCGAATTTGGGGTACACCTATTTTAGATTTCTCCTATATTATCAGTAACTTTGGTTTTTCAAATTCATCACCCTGTATATTCGGTCATTATTGAAATAAATATCCCTGTACAAAATAAATAAGTTGTAGATACAAGTGAGGAAAAGTATAGCCGGAAATACAAGACTTGTCAGAGAGCCGTTTGGGCATTCATTATTATCAGAAAAACAGTATTTCTCAGAAATAATATATCTTCGCTGTGAAGGTTCAGGAAGTCAGGCCACACACTTGGAGGACATAAGTCTTACACAACTAAACTACATTATTTCAGTATATAGATTCTTCTTTAGACTACCACCAGGACTTTGACGCCCAGCTATTTGAAGATTGGTTTGAACATCGAATAGATAAACCTTAAAATAGTGTGATTATAAAGGACAATGTTCGGTAAATAAATCTCCTTGTTGTATTAGTAGAAGAAAGCAGATCTTTCAAAAGTAAGAAGGCTTTTAAGATCAATAAAGAATAGACGAAAAGTGACTATTTCAACACTAAAATGAGTGCGGGAAAGTGACGCACACCAAGAAGGCTATTGAATGTACTATAACAACGAGGCGCTATTTGATGAATTATCACATTAGATATGATCTGGAATCATGGTAGAATCAATTTTTAATTAAAAAAGAATGTGTCGCGGGACACACGGTAGGAAGTTTAGCTCCTTTTAAGCAAAAATTATGTTATACATTTGACGTTATAGATATACGATTTGCATATTCCTTGGTGGTCGAGTAGTAAGCAAACCAGACTCTTACTCGGTAGACCCGGGTTCGATTCCCCGTGAAGAAGTTTTTTTTATTGTTAATTTTATTTTTAAATAAATATTCTGCTTGATATTAATAACGACAAAAGGTAGACGTTTGAAATATTTAGCAGAATATTCATTATTATAGATAAAGGTACGGTAACCTTCATGAGGGAGTCCGACTGGCAACATCTACTTATAACAACATCGTATATTTAAAAAGGGAAGCCGTAGAATTATACAAATTGGACATTCAAGAACTGTACGTTTACCACAAGAAATGAGTGGAAACATAAAATTGAAATGTTAAATTTTCGATTTGAAGTTATATTACAGTTTATAGAAATTTTTATTTTCTAGATTTTTTCTCAAGTGGGTCGTAGAAAAAATATGCTGTTCGACTCGTGTGGATTGTCCATATCGCACTTGAACGATTATGCACTCCGCCTACGGCGTCGTGCTCACACTTCGTCCTCGTGCGATATGGCCATCATATCCACACTAGTTGCACTAACTACTATTTCTATCAAAATATGCCCTTTTACATTTAAAATCAACCTGCCAAATGACAAATCAATTTATCCATCCATTTTAAAGTTATCGAATCAAAACATTCAAGTTTTCAAAATTTCAACACCCTGTATTTCGAAAAGTAAATGTGCCAGACCCCTTAATCCTCATATCATTTTGTCCAATTTTACGAGAGGAATCTACATGCAAACGTTGTAATTACCCTTAACGTTCGAGATGCTTATACTATTTTTTGCGCGATCGTATTGAAATAAATTCCGAATAAAATAATTTAAATTTCTTCGAAATAAACGAAATGTCAAAAATGACATTTATACTTCTCGATCAGTTTAAAATATATTTTGCATTCTGGTGAAACAATCGCTCAAAAATAAATTATGGAAATAATATTAAAAATTTATCCGAACAAATTCAAGTAGATCACCAGCACTGCGAATACCAGCTTTGCATAGACTTTCAATATAGCATCGGTAGAATGCTCGCCTTCCACGCGGGCGGCCCGGGTTCGATTCCCGGCCGAAGCATATGAATCGCTGCTTCGTAAACGAGAGACTCAGGAGAGAGCACACGCAAGCAAGGCACATAACGAAACAACGTAACATAACGTAACGGTCAGATCTTTTGCGTCGCGACCCCCGGTTGCTCAATCATAACCTGACGTAAAGAACTGAAGTTCCAAAAAAAGAAAAGAAAAACCAATTTATAATTATTTAAAAATAGAGCTCAATGCTATGAAAGAAAATTAAGTCAGAAATTCAAAAAATTCTTAGAATCACTTTTGATAAATTTCAATAGACTCGCATTCAGTTTTTTAGAGGTATGTCTAATAACCAAATTAATTGGAAAAAGCTTTTCCGAATAGAAATTATAAAAAGCTATATTGGAACTTTCATGAGACAAAAACGGATTTATCAATACTTTTTATAAAAAGATTCGAGAAATCAAAGAACAGTGAGTTTAATCCTCAAAGTAAGCCAGGTCTGGTAATTTATCTTGTGATATAGATAAATTCACAAGAAGTTTGAAAAATATGGTTTGGAATTACTAACGCAATCGAAGCGTTCTGGTGTAGAATTTGTCATATCAGAGTTTTCATTCCCATTATGTTGTTCTAGTTTTCATTTTCTCTTTAATTGTAAATATCCCCGGCTTTTATCTGTATAATTTCACCATTATTTGGTTAATTAGTTATCAGTATTTGAGGGAATTCCCAATTTTGATAACAACAGAAATAATACTATCTACTTTCTGGTTTTGAGAAAATATATTGATTTGAAAAATTAGATACATACTAGTCCAACTAGTATATCTCCTGCTGCGATTTCGGTCGAGTTTAGTGGTCATAGGGTCGCTCAGGCAGACGGCCACTCTAGACGGGGCATCTACAAATTTTAATACTATATATCTTCTGTAAGTTCCTTGTGGCATTACTTATTCTTTTTTTCTTATTTTTTTGGGAATCAAAACATAATAATGTTTTTTATTTTTTATTTCGACGTTTCGGTAGCGTTCCAGCTACCGTTGTCAAGATTAACTAGTAATAATAGTATATTATAAGGATTAAAAGTGCATATTTTTTTACGAGCGAATGCAAAATTGCAAGTAAAAATAGGCACTTTTAGTCCATATGATATATACTATTTTTTCTCCAACCAAGTCAAAATTAAAATAAATTTAGTTTTATTCAAAAATCGTTAATAATTTGGTAATAAATTTGAACACCTATTAATTATAACAGCGATAGCAGGTCGGTAGTCATGGATATCTGGTATTGTTGGTAAATATTGATTGTCAAGTAGACTTCAGTCGACGTACTAATCATATAATTTTTGTAGTAGTTTTTACGCTACTTTCAAAATGAATCCCGAACACGATGAAAATATACCTGCGGATATATTGGAAAGTGCCGAAGCAGTATATCTAAATCTTTTGCCACCCAAATCTCGCCAAGTTTATGAACTTGCATATCAGCGATTCATGGATTGGTGTAAAGAAAAAAATGTGCAAAACTATGAGGAGAGTGTTCTTATGGTGTATTTCTCAAATTTAACGAAGACCGTCAAGCCATTCACCCTTTGGTCACAGTATTCAATGTTGCGATCCACACTGGATATCAAAAATGGTGTGGATATTAGTAAATATTCAAAATTACGAGCATTGTTAAAAAGGCAAAGTGATGGATTTATACCTAAAAAGTCTAGGGTTTTTACAAAGGGGACGTGGATCGGTTCCTGGATATGGCACCTGATAATGTATATTTGATGATAAAGGTTGTTCTAGTATTACGAATTGGAGGTGCTATGCGTTGTGACGAATTAGTTCATTTGAAAATTGATGACATTGAAGATATGGACTCGGTCCTGGTCGTAAAAAGAAGAAGAAACCTCGTTTGTTTACCATTATAGGCGATAATTATTTGCGTTTATTTCGAAAATATGTTGCACTACGGCCATCAAATATACAGGAACGTCGTTTATTTTGAAGTATGTTAATAGGAAGTGTCAAAGAATGGTTGTTGGTATTCACAAAATTAGTGCCGTTGCCGCAAGAAATTGCAAAATTTTTGAAGAAAAATTGGAAGTAGTATACTGGACATTCGCTAAGAAGAACATCTGCTACACTTCTTATTGATGGTGGCGGTGACCTCACTTGTCTTAAAAGACATGGAGGTTGGAAATCGAAAGAGAATACTCCCAGAAAAATATTGCAACCTGACAAAGAAGGTACAAGTACCTGTTCAGATATTTCCTCGAATGTTTCATCAACAGTTACGGAGAATATTTTGAGTTGTTCTAACATTAATGAAAATCTTTTGAATTGTTCGAAAATTGTTAGTGATAATTTCAGTGGTTTTTGAATTTTGGCAATAATTGTTCCAATTGTACATTCAATATCACTATAAATAACAAATAAATACCTATATATAGTTGCCCAATTAGTTTGTCTTACTAAGTTAGTGAGAGACAATGTTTTTTTCTTCAAATTTCAATTAGAGAGCTCAAATGTAATTACTTTTAGTCCTAGGATTAAAAGTAGCGTTTTTAATCCTAGGATTAAAAGTGTTGCTAAGCAACGTCAAATTTTTGCACGGTAAGGGAATTGATGGCTTTTGCACCTGGAAATAGTACAAAAATGTCAACATTTTTTGATGAATGGAGAAAATAGTAGTTTACCTAACTAGTGCGGAAAGTGATACTTTTCCGCACGCTATTGCAGATGGCCGAACGACGCTTTAGCGGAGTTCGGCCAGCAATCGCGTGCGGAAAAGTCACTTTACGCACGTGTTAGGTACACTATTTTTTCTTCTATGTATAAATTATCTCTTAGAAAAAGCTGCGACGGTAAAATTGGTTTTGATAACGTAGAGTATTGACTGACGATTATTTTTTTATTTGTTGCTATGTTGATTCAAAGTGACAGATGAGAAATGTCAGATATTTATTATTATTTGACAATCATTTGATGAGGCTTATACCAGCCATTACAAAATTATTGAAGCGTACCTACGCGTTCCTCTTTATTGAAAATTATAGCAAAATTATAATAAATTTCTTAATTTTTCAGTCATTTGGTAAACTTGGATATACAAAATACATATTTTGAATATTCAAATGTCAGTATATTCCTCAAATGTCAATAAATTTACTTTCCGCACTAGTGCGGAAAAGTGACTCTTTCCGCACGCTTTTTAGTGCGGAAAAGATTCACTTTCCGCACGTTAGTAGAAAAAATAATTTTTGGTCTCTATCTGACACAACGAAAAAAATATGACAACTAGACAATCAATAATATTTTTTGAAGTTTAAGACTACAAAACTTTGTTGTCAAATTTTATTAAGGTCCTCTGGTAAAATGTGAAATAAAATATTTTATTTTATGACATTCGAACGATATGATAGTCTACTAGAAATGGAATCCAGTGAAGTGCACGTTCCAGGAACGGTTTTTACGTTCCAGGAACGGTTTTTATTGGGATAGCGCTTTTTTCGCTCATTTTGGAAATGATGTTAATAAAACGCGTTTGTTGTTACTTTTTTGTGTATGATAATTTTTGTTTTCAAAATATGTATAACTCAGTTTGGTGATTTTGTGTATTGAAATCCATCCAACCAAATGACGTAACTGATGCTATAAATCATGAATGAATATATGTATACCTTTTTTAGTTATGATAAAATGAAGCCTTCCGCTTCATTTCCTAAATTTCATGTGTTATGTAACTTTTTATATTGTGAATAAAGCGAGAAGTTTACGGTTAGTCATCTTTGTGAATTTAAAAGCATTGTGGTAATGATTTCGAGCATCTATACGTACTACACAATCTTGAGCTTCAATTCTTGTTGAACGAACTCACTGCTCAAAAGTTTTGTCATCACATGTTAATATTTAAAATACTAAAAAAATTCAATCTTAACAGATTTTAAACAATGTTTGTTTGTTGGACGTCAGAAAAGCGTATATTGAACATCCTTAATACTTAACGCATGGAACGCAATGGAAATAATAATTAAATAAGAATAGTACTACTTTCATTGTATGATACATTCAAAATTAATCAGAGACCTGCCTGCTTTTCCATTTCTTCCTACGTAATGTGTTAGAAGGAAATTAACAATCGATGACGCACACCAAAAAGGCTATTGAATGAACTATTTTTTTTATGAATTAGTATTGTTACGAACTCACTGATTCAGAAGCCGGTCCTGTCGCAAACTATGAATGCGACCTTTCTAGAAAGGTTCTTTCGCAGGTAATATTCAGACTGTTCTCGAAGCGTAAAAGGCAATACAATGTTTTATTCTCGAATGTCTCTAATTCTAAAGTATACGCAGAGGTGGTGGTATATTCTAGAAGGTTCTAGAGTTGCGAAGGTTTTTTGAGTGAGTCGGGAAGTTGTTCAGTATACAGTGAATCGGTAAACAGTTTCAGTATACAGTGAGTGAACAGATAGTGAATATAAAATTTTTAATGTACAAATAATATAATTATCGTCTCTAGATTGTCTTCGATGTTAAAATTTTAAGGCTGCGAATTGAAATACTTACGTATTTGTATTGTTTAGAACAAACCACCTGTTGAAAACTTGGCAAATATTTATAGTAGGCCGGGGAAGTTAGGCCGAAAGTTGTCGTGAAATTGAAAAGTTTTCCACCGGAAATTTAACTTTTTTAAGCGAAAGTATAATGTAGTATAGATAGATTACTTTCCTAGATTTGCGAGAAGATTCCGGTCGAGCTTGCGATGAAGCTTGCAAGCATAGCTTGGAGCACGTGAAATGCAACAATGTTTCGTTCATAACTTTTTTTAGATTTGATTGGACAAAAAAATTGTGGGCATCAAAATTGTAGGTAATTTTATACCCTATAAGATGACGTTATTGGAACTTTAGTTCTTTACGTCAGGTTATTTACAGCATCGGTTGTCAGGTCGGTAAGTGATTTACTTACCGTTCAGACGTCGGTAAGTAAATTACTTACCGAAGTCTTAGCCCTATATACACTTAAGTGGTCCTAAATAATATATTACTTCATTCATTACACAAAAGGAACAAAAAAAATAAGATTGATATTTTTTTAATGAACAGAATTAAACAGAACAATACAAAAAGTAATAAATAGCATGAAAACAATTTCACCAAAATGCAAATTATTTTTCAAACTGATCGAAAAGTATAAATGTCACTTTTGACATTTCGTTCATTCCGAAGAAATTTAAATTATTTTATTCGGAATTTATTTCAATACGATCACGCAAAAAATGGTATAAGCATTTCGAACGTTAAGGGTAATACCGGTCTCCAGCAAAATTGCTGTCGACCGGTAAACAACTCTTACCGTTCTTGATACTTAATATACTATTTATCTTCTGTAAGTTCCTTGTGGCATTACTTATTCTTTTTTCTCTTATTCTTTTGGGAATCAAACCACAATAATGTTTGTTATTTTTTATTTCGACGTTTCAGTAGCGTTCCAGCTATTTATTCGGAATTTATTTCAATACGATCGCGCAAAAAATGGTATAAGCATCTCGAACGTTAAGGGTAATTACAACGTTTGCATGTAGATTCCTCTAGTAAAATATACAAAATGATATGAGAGGATTGAGGGGTCTAGCACAGGGTGTTGAAATTTTGAAAACTTGAATGTTTTAATTCGATAACTTTAAAATGGATGGATAAATTGATTTGACATTTGGCAGCTTGTTTTTAAATGTAAAAGGGCATATTTTGATAGAAATAGTAGTTTTTGCAACTAGTGTGGATATGATGGCCATATCGCACGAGGACGAAGTTTCATGTGCGATTTGGACAATCCACAAGAGTCGAACAGCATATTTTTTCTACGACCCACTTAAGAAAAAATCTAGAAAATAAAAATTTCTATAAACTGTAATATAACTTCAAATTAAAAATTTAACAATTCAATTTTATGTTTCCACTAATTTTTTTGTGGTAAACGTACAGTTCTTGATTGTCCAATTTGTATAATGCTACGGTTTCCCTTTTTAAATATACGATGCTGTTATAAGTAGATGTTGCCAGTCGGACTCCCTCATGAAGGGTACCGTACCATTAATGAATATTCTGCTAAATATTTCAAATGTCTACCTGTTGTCGTTATTAATATCAAGCAGAATAATTATTTAAAAATAATAAAATTAACAATAAAAAATAAACTTCATCACGGGGAATCGAACCCGGGTCTACCGCGTGAGAGTCTGGTTTGCTTACTACTCGACCACCGAGGAATATACAAAATTGTTTATCTATAACCTCAGATGTATTACATAATTTTTGCTTAAAAGGAACTAGAGTTCCTACCGTGTGTCCCGCGACATGTTCTACCTTTTTTCATTATTATTATTATGCAATATTTGAAAAAAAAATTCAGCCCTTAATTTTCGAAACATTGAAAAAAAAATTTTTTAAGCGACAAACATAATTTGAATAACAATAACGAATTTCTAATACATGAAAATATAGTAGTCTGGTACATGAAAACGTTGGTATTTTCAAATTTCGAAAATTTGTTGTTAGGTACTACCAAAGAATACACCAGCTTAACAAGAAGAAGCAAAGCTTCCGACCCTTTTTTTATATGCGCATGACTGAAAGGAGCAATTTTTATAATAAGATACTTGTCATACTTCATTTTGACAACCAATTATATCGCCGATATTTGAAAATTTTATCATTTTCTCTGTGTTTTTATCAAGTTATCTGTCAACATCGGTCTCTCAAGGCCATACATTTTTGTTACCAAAACAAAACTACTGTTCATAAAACTGCATCATATTATCTATCGATTGAAGTAAATTTTAATTTTCGAAATCTCAAAACAACAATGTTGTATGGTGCCGAACTACTATAGTTTCATATATTATGAAGTCGTTAATGTCATTCTAATTATGTTTGTCGCTTAAAAAACCATTTTCCAATTATTTTTTCAATTTTTCAAAAATTAAGGGTTGAAAATGTTTTTTTCAAATATTGCATTACGCCATCTTATATGGTATAAAATTACCTACAATTTAGATGCCTACAATTTTTTTGTACAATAAAATCTAAAAAAGTTATGGATGAAAAACTGTTGTATTTCACGTGCTCCAAGCTATGCTTGTAAACTGCATCGCAAGCTCGAGCGGCATCTTCTCACAAATCCAAGAGAAAAGTCTATACTACATTTACTTTCGTTTCAAAAAGTAAAACCTCCGGTGGAAATCTTTTCCATTTTATATCCTTACTTCCCCGGACTATAGTGCATAATCGCTTCCACCCTTTTGAAGGTGCTAATTCTATGTTATTCAACATAATGCTTTTCACCATAAAATTTTTGCCCCCATGCATTTACTACAGAAAATCGTTGTATTTATCGAATTATATAAATGATACTTTTTTATTTTAGTATCTACATAAACGATCCGTGAAAAGTATTACGAAAAGCAATTTATCTAATGATACTTCAACATGTAGGAAAACTGGCTGATTAAGTACAAAACTGGTATACAAGGTGTTGCTTTATTCGATCGACAACGCACTATAATGTGATAGTGAGATTAACAAATGAAGCACCGTTAGAGAATAGTATATTGTGCAGCAAGTGGGGAAAGTTCAACTTTTATCACGAGTGTAGAAGTTTTGGCACGACGAGCCCGAGGGGCGAGTGCCGCAAACACACAAGTGAGAAAAGTACTTTCCTCGCATGTTGCACACTATAGTTTTTCTACAACTGCACAAACTGTGACCGAAGTGTGGAAGCCTTTATTTTTTTAACAACTTTTTAAAATATACCAAAAGTACACTTTACGAAAAGGATTTTATTTTTGAATTTCTTCACCACTCTATAAATTTTTCGAATGCCAATTCATACTTTTTTCTTGAAATTTCCGGCCACAAATCTAAAGATACTTCCGCAGCTTTTTCCAATATCTCTGGCGGAGTATCTGTCAGTATCCATATTATAAATAATACTTATATGTCTTGTTAAACTAATATTTTCAATAGAAATTGACATAATATTAATCCCACAATTTTGACAATATATGATTTAATTCAATCTCAAAATGTCCTCCGTATTTTTAATATTCACCAATTGTAAGTTAATAGCTTGTAGGTATAAGGGAGCCTCAGAGGGCATTTCAACTTTTAAATCAAGTTTACCCCAGGGCCGGCTCTAGCCTTCATGTCACAAACAGACAATTTGTTGCCAGTTTTTTTAAATAAAATAAAAATTTATTGTGGTTGCCGGTTGCGGTTATATTAGACAAGGTAGTGGATCTCTGAAGGCGCGAGGGTGCTGCCACATAAAGAGTACCGTCAGTACTAAAATTTCTAATTTAATGAAAACCAGAAAAAAACTGTAACGCCGTTAGTGGTAGTTGCAGATTCTTTTACATATACAGGGTGTACCAATCTTACGACAAACTTCGGTATATGGGTTATTTTAAGAGATATCAAAAAATGTTATTAACAAAAATAGTAGATGTGCTAGAGGTCCATATTTTAAAATTATATCGAACTATACAGAGTGCTGCATAACTCCGTTACAAACCAAACATATGATTTTTCAAATGGGAACCCCTGTATATTATACCGAATTCGGATTGGTTACATGTTTTTGAAGTTTTTGATATAAGGTTTTGCCACGTTATACATAGTCCTTCAAAAGATATGGACACGTTTATGTGAAAATCGTAGGTAAATCAGCGCTCTGTAGCTTTTTGTACGTTGAAGAAAAACAATTGCAGAAATCTTCTTTTTCGGCTGTTAGCGAAGTTCACACCCATCTGTTTTGTGTTAGAGGTACTGACGGGACTCTCAAGGTGACACCACCCGTACAAATAGAGGGCGCCACTGGTCAGTTTTCCATCTATAAGTATTTTTTCATCTATGATATTAGGTAGTGTAAACAACATCCGTCTTCATTATTTAATAATTATTATCGATTACACTTTTCGTGATCTGTATATTTACCGATGCATTGCACTAGCACTGTATACTACGTCTATGATTATGTCTTCCATCAAGGGTTATTCCCCCATAGCGTTTACCGATAAAGAAGAAGCAAAACTAAATCAATGTGATTGGATATTAAATGAGCAACATGCCTCTAGAGATCGCCGTCTAGAAGTTAATTGTGTTACGTTTCAATCAGGATAGGAAGAAATTCTCTCCCGACCAGCCAACCAACCCTCCCAATATTATCTACCCGCTATAGAATATCATTTCTGCACAATAAGTAAAGTTAGTTGGGGTAGTTTTTTTTTGTATTACTTGTAATTTTAGAATTGCACTCCGTTATTCTTCCATTTGTTTGAAGTTTTGTTAGTCACCACTTACAAATCATACTACATCGAATATGTTTGGTACTCAACACTCATTTAATGTTGAGTGAAATTTATAAATTATTGATCTTGAATATATTTTGCTTGTTTGAGCAATACTTTTGTTCGGGTTCCGTGTCCAAACAGTAAGAAACGGACCCAATTACTAAGACTATTACTGTCACTCCGTCCGTCTTTAGGCTGTATCTCATGAACCGTGATAGTTAGATAGTTGGAATTTTCACAGATTATTTGGCAAACGGTGGACGCTTGAAATATTCACAAAATATTTAGTTGTCTCAAAAAATGAATAATTAAATGGGAATAAAACAAATATTTACGAGAGGCTCCCATACAACAAACGTGATTATTTTGCCGTTTTTATAGACTCGCACTTGGCCAGTTATATTTATTAATCGGCCACTCATCATAATTTGACAAATGACATCGTCCGCTAGTTAAAGTGGTTCCCATCATTTTTTCCGAAAACTCGATATTTATCGTGATAATGAGACCTAATAGTCTCCTCATTTCAGCTGCTGCTCTGCCTGTAGGAATTCTGCTGTCTATGCATTAACTTGTAAGCGGTCGGACGAATTGTTCCATAACTCGGCAAATAATTGACATTTCCCGATGATTCAACTTTCATCACAATGGGAAGACCCGTGGCTACCAATCCATGTGACTTGCAACTCGTTCGTACTTGATAAAGATATTTTAAAAAGCGGTCAAAGTATTTTTCCACATGATTTTGAGACTATTTCATTAATTTGTTCATATTTTTTCCAAAAATAATCTTTTAACCTAATTTTTTCATACAGTGTGACCCACTTTTAATGGAAACACCCCCCTAAAATTTGAAGTTGTTAACAGATTTTAATATTTTTTTTTTGAAATGTCAAGTACTAACTACTACCTTGGGACAATATTTGAAATGTTTATTCCAATTTTCAGGGCATACTACGATATTTTTTCTTAGTCGAAAATCGAGATTTTTTATTAGCGATTTTTTTATTGAAAAAATCACTACGCCACTGGATTCAGAGTACCTCTAAACAGATGTGACCAAAATTTCATGAAAAAATATTCATTAATAACAAAGTTATGACAACTCAAAAATTCGAAAACTCACACAGCTAACAGTCACAAAAAACACCCTATATCAACAGATATAGTCATTAGAATATTTTTTATGAATTCAACAATAAAGTGCCGCCAGATGAGAAAAAAATCTTCCCAAGGTAGAGCTTTTAGTACTTGACATTTCAAAAAAAATTATCTAAATCTGTTTACAACTTCAAATTTTAGGGCGGTGTTTCCATTACAAATGGGTCACACTGTATAATGGAACCTTAGGAGGTCTTGAATGATCTCAGAATTTTTTTTAATATCTTTCTTGCGTTTTGATAAAAAATTGATTTGGTTTATTCATTTATTTTAAAAAAAGTCCGGGTTTCACCGGTGTGATCAATTTCCCTGATTTCTGGAAAATAATTGGATTTTATCAAAAATCAAAAAGTACATTTCAAGACAAGACACTCTAAGCTTTAAAATGATGTGCATTGGAAAGCAATATATAGGATGATACATTTTTAAATCGCGCTTGTTCCACAGATTGTACAGAACTCCGAAAACGGCTGAAAAATGTAAATAAACAAATCAATTTCTTATCAAAACGCAAGAAAGATAATATTTAAAAGAAATGTCTGAGATCATTCAAGATTTCCCGAGGTTCCTAAGGATAAAAGACTATGAAAAATTATGAACAAATTAATGAAATAGTCTCAAAATCTTGTGGAAAAAAACTTGACCGCTTTTTAAAATATTTTTGTCAAGTACGGACGAGCTGCAAGTCACATGGATTGATAGCTACGGGTCTTCCCATTGTGGAGAACTTTGAATGATCGGAAAATGTCAATTTTTTGCAGAGTTATGGAACAATTCGTCTGCTCGCTTACAAGTTAATACATAGACAGCAGAATTCCTACAGGCAGAGCATCAGCAGCTGAAATGAGGAGACTTTTAGGCCTCATTATCTCGATAACTATCGAGTTTTCGGAAAAAATGACAAGATCACTTTTATAGATAATAAGACGATCTTCATTTTTAATCTTAAGAAAAATTCTCTAATTCGCATATTTAGCCAGATATTAGCGAGAAACCCATTTCCAGGGTTTAGTGGGTCATTTTCCCCCCCTTCCGTAAACTCAATCGCGTTAAGTTTTTTCTCGTTTAAAAACACCTGCTGTGACCTACAAATTGAGCCCTAAGTGAAGTCTTTAGGAGCTTTGTCCCTTCATTTACTGGTCTAAAATGAACGGGCTTGATTAGCACATTTCAAGTTGCTAGGAAAATTAAGTTAGTGAGGATAGCGTTTAGAATTTAATGTTCCACCACCAGGCAAAAAGTCAATAAACAACGCAGTCTGGCCAAAAAAACCGTACACATTATTTTTCTGGCTGGCTTTTTGGGTCTGGAACCCTTCGGTGTAATCACAAAGGGTATAAGGTGTAATCAATACTGGGTAGATTCAAATAAAATAATTCAAATGGAAATTTACCTTCATACAAAAAGTTTACTGAACAAGGTAGACAAGGAACTCTCAATCAGATTAATAATATTTAAACTGAGTAAGGTTTTTGAAAACAATTACTAACCTGTACCATAATAAAACATCTATGTGCAGAAAATGTGAACAACGGGAAGAAACACAAATTTTGCTTCTTACAAGGACTGCCACAAAAGTACATTGGACAGGAAATAATGCAAGCATAAGAACTGGTCAAAATTCCCCCAGTAGAACTAGTGGCCTATACAGGGTGTCCAGAAACTCTCCTGCCAAACGGAAACTATAGTTACTAGAGGTGATATTAAGTCGATTTAGCTCAAATTACCTCAATCCGAAAATGCTTCCTAATGGAGCTGCAGCCCTTTGAAGAAGACGTCCTCATATGAGTTTTCTTCAAATTATTCAAAAATACCGTTACTTAAAATATTCAAACTTGGTATAATTAATAAACAGTTACAAACCATAGTAGTTCGCTGTAAATTTATTTTTTACAGATCCATCACAAGCGTATCAGTCGGGGGGCCAACAGGTATTTAAAAAAAAATATTTTCAAGTTTTTTATGTATCCGATACCGAATTTGGAAAATTCAAGATAATTTTCATAAAAAATGTTTTCTTTTTACTAATCGATATCATGAACCGTTTTCCAGAAAAATAAATTTAAACTTTTTGTGTATCACATAAAATCACTTGAAAATAAAATTTTTGGAACTTTAGTTCTTTACCTCAGGTTAGGTTTGAGAGAAGATCTGACCGTTACGTTACGTTACGTTGCTTCGTTATGTGCCTTACTTGCGTGCGTGTGCTCTCTCTCTCTCTCTCTCCTGAGTCTCTCTCGTTTCCGAAGCAGCGATTCATATGCTTCGGCCGGGAATCGAAACCGGGGCGCCCGCGTGGAAGGCGAGCATTCTACCACTGAACCACCGATGCTACATTAAAATTCTATGCAAAGCTGGTATTCGCAGTGCTGATGATCTACTTGAATTTGTTCGTATAAATTTGTACTATTATTTCCATAGTAGGTTGTGTTAACTGGTATCTAAGTTTAACACGTCGGTAAGTGATTTACTTACCGTTCAGAAGTCGAAAAGTAATAAATAGCATAAAAACAATTTCACCAAAAAGCAAAATATATTTTTAACTGATCGAGAAGTATAAATGTCAATTTTGATATTTCGTTCATTTCGAAGAAATTTTAATTATTTTATTAGGAATTTATTTCAATACGATCGCGCAAAAAATGGTATAAGCATCTCGAACGTTAAGGGTAATTACAACGTTTGCATGCAGATTCCTCTCGTAAAATTGGACAAAATGATATGAGGATTAAGGGGTCTAGCACATTTACTTTTCGAAATACAGGGTGTTGAAATTTTGAAAGCTTGAATGTTTTAATTCGATAACTTTAAAATGGATGGATAAATTGATTTGACATTTGGCAGGTTGTTTTTAAATGTAAAAGGGCATATTTTGATAGAAATACTAGTTTGTGCAACTGGTGTGGATATGATGGCCATATAGCACGAGGACGAAGTTTGAGCACGACGCCGTAGGCGGAGTGCTCAATCGTTCAAGTGCGATATGGACAATCCACACGAGTCGAACAGCATATTTTTTCTACGACCCACTTAAGAAAAAATCTAGAAAATAAAAATTTCTATAAACTGTAATATAACTTCAAATTGAAAATTTAACAATTCACTAAGTTTGAATATTTTAAGTAACGGTATTTTTGAATAATTAGAAGAAAACTCATATGAGGACGTCTTCTTCAAAGGAATGTAGCTCCCTTAGGAAGCATTTTCAAATTAATGTAATTTGAGTTGAATCGACTTAAAATGACCTCTAGTAACTGATGTAGTTTCCGTTTGGCAAGAATGTTTCTGGACACCCTGTATTAAGGAAAGTAAGCTTCTGGAACCGAAGTATAAAACATTTGAAATGGTACAAAGTTTAAATCAAAGTGCTTGGGCTATTTAATACAATCCAAAATGAATGAATGAAATGAATGAATGACCCATGACATTTGACGGAAAAACACTATCAGGTGAAGTATTTTAAATAATGTGTTATGCACTAAGGTATGTTTTGACGAAACTTTCAAATATAATTCCAAGTTTTCTATCTACATTTTTACAAATAAACTAATCGGAATTTCAAATATTCCTACACATATTATAAATGCTAATTTCAGTTACTCATGATAATTATAAATTTAGCGTTTCTAATTAAGATTCTTCCAAATCTCCGTATCGAGTGGCGACAATATTTTATTCTTTATTCTTTTTCGAAGAAACAAATACAACGTTATTTTCTCGGTAATAATCTATTTGAAGAAATAATACAAGAAACAAATGGGGAGCAACGAGCAAATGACCGACCATTGGTATTTCAGGAAGTGACTGGTATGTTAAGAATTCGATTGCTAATCTGTGACTGGCAGTGACTACTACACACCAACTGCGAGCTGTTCAGCATTTTTAATAAGATGTCATTGAAAAAAAATTCGGTTTATAATATGAATGAACCTGCGATTAAATGTGAACTATTATGTCATTGGGATATTGTGACAATTATACCTATACTAACATTATAAAGAGGAATGAAGATGAGTATGTATGAGAGATGTATGATTTATTGCCATGACTATTTCATTAGAGTAAATTGATAACTGACAAAATTTGAAGGTTTTGAACTGGAAATTTTTTGTCTTGTCGCGGCAATTTTTTGACTATATCAAATCTATGTATATAAAATTTCATCACTCTGTGATAAAATTCAATATAAAATCTTTGTTAGTGGTTTCTAAGGAAACTAAGTTGTTTATTTATTTATTTAACTGTCTAAAAATTATTAAAACTGTTTCAAAAATTTAAATAAGTATTATTAACCTGAATAATACAAGATTTGGAAATAATTCAATAAATGAAATAGAGAGTACAATTAAGCAAAGTATACCGCGAAATACAATGAAGACTAAAAAGTCTGCGTGGGAACAGTTTAGAATGTTTCTGGAGGCACGTAATTATACTTTAGAAAAGGATACTTCTGAACAAGTTATAGCAAAAATTCTTGAAGATTATTGTTTTAACATGAAAAAAAGAGATGGAACTGATTATACTGAAGCTAGTGTGAAAACACTTTGGAATACGATTGCTCAAATGGTTCAGGAAAAATGAAGCTGCTAATTGTGATATTAATTAGGTACTTTAAAAAAGAATATGATAATAAAGGTAATTTTACTGGCAAGGTAGAATATAATCCAATCTTTTCCAAAACGACACAAGGAGGATCAAAAGCTTTATCAGGCAGAAAGTGGCTGGTAAGAAATAATGCTAACAACAATTTGTGTCCCGTTCGTTTATTTTTAAAAATTATTGAAAAAAGAGAATCCAATCCTTATCTAACAACAACAAGATTATTTTTAACAGTACATCCAAATTGGGAGAAAGGAATATGGTACAAAAATTCACCATTGGGAATTAATACACTTTCAAAGTGGACGAATTTATCGGCAGAATCAATTGGTATAGACACAAAAAAAATAATAATAACCAATCATTCACATAGAGCTTCTGCAATATCTACATCTGCAACAAAAGAAGTTGGTGAACAAGAAGTAATTAAGCTTACAGGACATTCTTCTGCCCATTCTTTGAAACCATATTTACAATTAAATGAAGAACACCATTTCCAACTTATAGAGAACCTTTGAGAAAATAAAAATAAAGAAAAGGAATCCTTAGTTTCTAACTTAAATTCATCACAGGTTATGATGCAAAACAATCCCCAAAATAATGCTACAACGTACAATTATAATAATTGTACTTTTTATATAAATAAGTAATTTTTTTTTCATAATGTTATCATTTTTTTGACTTTGTATAATTGAAGTTTGCAATAAATAAAACGTTTAAACATATGATTTTTTAGTTTTTCTCTCGTGAAATACTCATGTCGAATAACTCTCAATTAAAAATTTTGTAAGGTAAAATTTTTCTCTTGTATTCAAGTTTGTTGCTTTTAGGTAATTTTGTTCATGACATTTAATCCAAAACCACTCGCATGACGGCTCATGGTTTTGTTAAAAATATCATTTGCAAAATTGCCAAGCAACAAACTTTCATGACAATCGAAAAATTTTGCCGACAAAATTTTCACTCTCGTGGTATTATATATGAAAATACCACACCGGTAATTTTTAACCAATCAAAACGTGTATTTTTTTTACTGATCACCATAGCAACGGATGAATGTTAGTGGATATTATACTGGAAATTTTTATACGTTGAATAACAGAATATTTTTTTGGCAGTCTGGTTTTTAAAAACGCAAAAATGCAATTTTCTACCACTTGTTGCGGCCTGTTGGTTAGGGTTTCACTTAGTTGCCGTGGTAGCTAAATAATCAAGTCAACCAAAGCTTTTATATTTTGCTGGTACTTGATGAAGACAAAAATTGACATTGTTGGAAATCGAAAAATAAATTTCAATTATTTGATTTTTAAATTTGGTTTGGAATTCTCTTACAGAATAAACCACACGAGGTCAAATTAAATCCGGAAATTTTTTGACCTCTAGTGAAAATTTCACAATTTTATGCAGTGATTAAAATTAAAATACAAAAAAAAAATTAAATCCACATATTCAATATATTATACTAAATATTAAATTATGTCAATGGAACTCAAAACTGTAGGGTTGTAGAAAGCTCAGTAATAAAGTCTTTCAAGAAGCTATGCCTTCGTCAATATTCAGAGTATGATCATATTCTTTTTTTAATTTCTTGGGAAATTA
>CAJUYG010003939.1:0-18653 GCA_910591675.1 Galerucella calmariensis | reverse complement strand
ATCAAATGCCTTGAATGTTAAAATGATCGCACTAAAAATGTTATCTTGCAAAAAAAACTGTAAACATCTGTATATTGCAAAAAATATGGAACATATTGAAATGGTAAACATTGATGAACAAGCCAACAAAAAATTGTTGGCGCAAAAAAATTCCTTCGCATCCGAAGAAGGTGATGCAAAACTTTTGAACCTATGTGTATATATTTGTATGATTGTAGTTCACCAAATGACTGAAAAATTGAGAAATTCATTAAAATTCTGCTATAATTTTTAATGAAAAGAAACGTATGTTTCAATAAATCAATGCCCCTGGTATAAGCCTCATCAAATGAATGTTGAATGATGATAATCAATTTGTTGATATGTATTTGATAATAAACGTTTCTTCATGTCAACTTTCGGGTTATTTTCCACATGCGAGTAGAAAAAATAGTGTACCTTACACGTGTGTAAACTGACTTTTTCGCACTAGTTGGGTAACTACTATTTTCAATCCTCATTTTTTCAAAAATTATGAAGCAATTCGAAATTTTGTTCATTCAAGCGATAAGTATAATGAAAATGCGAAGATCAAGATGATAATATGGGAACGTATAGAGAAAATATATCCAAGAGGGCTCTGGCATTTCCAAACTTTAAGATACGGTTTGTTGCAATCGTCAGATTAAGAGTGGTAGTTTGATTTAACTTTTGTTATTTATCGATATATTATTTTTTTAACGTGCATATTAAAACAAATTATAAATATTATTACATCGAATAATAATTTCAGAAACATATTCCAGAGGAGTCAGTGTGGTCGAAAATTTCCAGAGGTACTACCCTTTTTATTTCCCATTGTAGTTTCGTGTTACAGAACAATGCGGCATATATTTCATTGTTTCGTTCTTATAAAAACCAGTTTTGTTTAACGCAACATAAACAAATTACTGTCAAAAAGCCGACGGTGAAAAATGGGGTTAAGCAGAAATTTACTGAAGCGCAGGCTATTCCGCTACAGCTTCACAAAACAATAATGGAATCCATAAATTAGGAAATATTTCAGTTAACAGAGATGTTTTGTGTCTAGACTTCTCACATTCCACGTAGTGGTAAAATAATACAATAAGGGTTGCAACCCTTTTTTGCGTCATTGTAAAATAATTTATTTAGTATGGGGTTGTGAAAAAATTGGGGAGAGAAAATAATATAACTTTTTTCTACTACCGTGCGTTTTAACCCACTTTCCCGCACGCAAATTAGCTTTGAAAGTGTCACTTTCCCGCACTAGTGCGGGAAAGTAAAATTATGCAAATTTTGACCTTATTAGATAGTTTTTTACTTCGGAAGTTATAACTATTCTTACACCAGGTGAATAAATAGTCCATCAAATAAAATCAACATGTTTTCCAGCTTCTTGTTGCATTTTTAATTTTCTGGAAATATAAAATAAAATAAATATTTTGATATAACCTTGTAAATTCTTTAAAGTAGTGTCACAAAACTATCAAACCAGCCGGGTTTGATAAAAGAAAAATATATCAAATGAAATTCTTTCATCTACAAATGACTTAAAATTGTTGCCGTCACCCTCATCGTCATCTTTATGTGATCTGCAAATAACTCCACTGGACCGGCAATTTTAAGTAATTCACAGAATGCAACTAATTGTGTTTCTAATATTAATATTTATAATAATAATTGATAATAATAATAATAGTTTTTGGTCTAAGTTTTTTATATGTGTGTTAAAATAAAATAAATTTTGAAAAATGGGTTGATATACTTTTTTGTATATACGGTCGTAGAAAAAATAGTGTTCCCAACTCATGCGTAAAGTGTCTTTCCCGCCCTTGACCGCTTGCCCGAACTCCGCTTCGCGTCGTTCGGGTCAACTGCAGTCACGTGCGGGAAAGTATCACTTTCCGCACTAGTTAGGAAAATAACTATTCCACTTGAAACCCTGAATTGTTAATTGACGTTGCGCGCTAATGAAACAATAAAAAGTCAAATGACGTTAAAAAAAATTATGTTGAATAATGCAAGTTCTTGCCTAACTAACCAATAAAATTTGGAGGTAAACTAAGCCAGTTCGCAGGGCTTTGTTACCTTATTAATCTTAAAAAAAACAAATTAATATTGGCAAAACTAGAAAAGCAGAAAAAGATATTTTAAGGCGCCACTAATTTTCTTCCCTAAAAGAAAATTAGAAAGAAAATCAAATCTAAAAGTCAGCTAACGTTTAATCTGTTAAAAAAACAACTTAAAGTTCTTCTAGGATATTGATTTTTGGTCTACTAGTTTATTCTACGACAAATCACAAAAGTGAAATAATTTATCAAATATTTGGAAAGCAATATTTTCAGGAAATATATATATATATATAGACTATTCCACCAAAAATCAAAATTCTGAAGTGATAATTGCACATTTTTAATATCTGAAATGTTAACCAACAAAGTTAACATTTCACACTAAGATGAACGAGTTCAGGTTATAATATATTATACATATCTATTTGTCGAAACTAACTTAGAAGCGTAATTCAATGTTCTTCGTGGCATATAGCCAGAGGAGTAGTTGTTGCTTCTTAGTTGAACGGTCTGCTTTTTAAAAGTGATTTTTGAATTTCTAGTGCGTTAAAATAGTGTTAAACTATTATACCGGGGAAGTGAGGATATTAAATGGAAAATATTTTACTGTTTCAAACAAAAGTTTTTCAAAATATCAATAAATCCAGGAATCATGAACTCCAACGTCAAGTTTGAACTCGTAAGATAAATGTGAATTTTTTTTAATGAACCAGATGAAATGTTATTATTGTTGGAACTTTAGTTCTTTACGCCAGGTTATGTTTGAGCGACCAGGGGTCGCGACGCAAAAGATCTGACCGTTACGCGTTACGTTACGCTACGTTATGTTACGCTGCTTCGTTATGTGCCTTGCTTGCGTGCTAGTCTCTCTCTCGTTTACAAAGCAGCGATTCATAATAATATGCTCCTGCCGGGATTCGAACACGGGCCGCCCGCGTGCAATGCGAGCATTCTACCACTGAACCACCGATGCTTTATTTAAATTTTATGCAAAGCTGGTATTCGCAGTGCCGGTGATCTACTTGAATTTGTTCGGATCAATTTTTACTATTATTTCCATGATTTTTTTGCGCGATTAAGGGGTCTAGCACATTTACTTTTCGAAATACAGGGTGTTGAAATTTTGAAAACTTGAATGTTTCAATTCGATAACTTCAAAATGGATGGATAAATTGATTTGACATTTGGCATGTTGTTTTTAAATGTAAAAGGGCATATTTTGAAAGAAATTGTAGTTTGTGCATCTAGTGTGGATATGGACAATCCACACGAGTCGAGCAGCATATTTTTTCTACGACCCACTTAAGAAAAAATCTAGAAAATAAAAATGTCTATAAACTGTAATACTTATAAGTTCAAATTAAAGATTTTACAATTCAATTTTATGTTTCCACTAATTTTGTGGTAAACGTACAGTTCTTGAATGTACAATTTGTATAATGCTAGGGTTTCATTTTTCAAATATACGATGCTGTTATAAGTAGATGTTGCCAGTCGGACTCCCTCATGAAGGGTACCGTACCATTATCTGTAATAATGAATATTCTGCTAAATATTTCAAACGTCTACCTGTTGTTGTTATTATTATCAAGCAGAATGGTTATTTTTTTAAATAAAAGTAACAATTAAAAAAAAAAATTTTCACGGGAATCGAACCCGGGTCTACGGCGTGAGAGTCTGGATTGCTCACTACTCGACCACTGAAAAATATGAAAATTGTTTATCTATAACGTCAAATGTATTACATAATTTTTTCTTGAAAGGAACTAAAGTTCCTACCGTGTGTCCCGCGACACGTTCTACTTTTTTTTTACCTACCATTTCCTCCACATCATTCTCACTACTAGTTGCAGGGCTTTTATTTACTCAATGCTGTTTAAATACTGCTTCTGCTTCCCTGCTTAGTGCCAACTGTAATAGTTTGTCCAATTTAACATCTTGTTTTTCTTCGCACAACCTATCTCTTATCTTGCCTATTCTTAATATTCTTAAACAAATTTATCTGTCCACACTGACTGTAGTTGTGCTCCAAATTCACAGTTTGTTGCCAAATTATGGATTTTTGCATACCAGTCATTAACTGTTTCATGCTGGTCCTGTTTTGCTTCATAGAATTCTATTCTTTCTTTAAAGATACATGTTGTGGGTGAGAATTGCGTTTTCAAAAGTGCACATAATTGGTCATACGTCTTCTGACTGGGTTTTAAAGGAGTACAAAGATCCCTAAGAATTTGGTACGTATCTTGCCCAATCAAACTAAGTAGCGCTGCCACCCTCTTATCCGATGATCCTTCTGCACCAGCTATGATATTGTTTATTAGGAACAACTGTTCTAGCTGTTCCTGGTAGAGTATCCAGTTGTCGGATTTGGTATTGAAGCTTTCTATTGCCTCAATTAACGACATGATTTATTCTAACCTTAATTTAGATACATTTTCACTGTTCTCTTACTTTGGCCTCTGGGTAATCCTCTGTTGTGAGTAGAAGGTCTCTCGTCGCCAAATATTATGTTGTACACTTAATAAATGAGAAGAATAACTTTTATATCACTTTATTACTTATGCTTATTGCAAGTGTCATGTGCCTTCCACCCATAAACGGAAGCAGGAAGTGCCTTTCTTCTTTTATATAATGACAAATGACATATTACTGTCTAAAGCACTTAACCCCGTGTCTACAATACACCACAATTTTCTTGTTATTGTTCGTAAAACTGTTAATGTTTATGAAATGAGACAAGATTGAAAAAAATATATAAATTGAAATTATGTAGGGCCAACATTTTGAGTTTTCAAAATACGAAAACACCAACGTTTTCAGGTGCCGGACTACTATATTTTCATATATTATGAAGTCGTTATTGTTATTCTTATGTTTGTCTGTTGAAAAACCATTTTGCTAAAAAAATTTCAACTCTTCGAAAATTAAGGTGCATGTTTTTGTAGGCTTGTGTTTTAATTATTTGGTGTTATTTAATTTTACTTATAATATATTATTTATTATTTATATTATTTAGTTCAAAATCTAAGAACTAAAAGTGAGGTGAATTATTTTGAAAAACTATTAAAACTAAAGAAAAGTAGTCATCTTCTTCCAGATTTGATGATGAAACATACCATCAAGGACAAGAAAAAAGAAGCTTATTGCAACTTTCGCAGGTCCAATGATTTGTCTGATTGAATTTGCGGATGTGGAGTAAGTGATGTATTATTTTACTGTTTCGTTCGTCCGAATATTTCGAATAATTTTAGACTTATTATCATTTAATTTGAGTTATATTTAATACGTATAGAAATGGATAAAATATGGTTTGTTTCTCAAGGAACATTATTTTTATATAAAAAAGCATGGCCCAAAAAAATGTTTGCCTTTGAGGCTTTGGAAAAGAGCTCCACAAATTAAGCTTTTTTAACGATTTTAACCACTTCTGGACTGAAATTTGTCGTGGTTTTCCAAAAAAATTCCGACCAGTAGCGTTTCGTATTTCAAGATTTTGGTCACATCGTCCATGACCCCCCTAGAAAATCATCCACGAGCCAACACTTATTCTGCTGGTATATATAAACCAAATGCATAATAGTTACATTACATCGATTGTAATACAATTGGAAGAAGAAAATTTAATTAATAATTTAAATAGTCTTGCAATGATATATCCGATAAATATGAAAAGCGAATATCATGTGTTATATTATGTTGACTCAAAATGATCCGATTCCATTTTCGTTTTAAGAGAGTTGATAGGTAGTTTTTTCAATCGATTCAAGGATCCTGTTGTATAAGTTGCACATATTATAAAAATTCGACCTTCGGAATACGGTTTTTCTATGATTGGGTGGAGATATTAAACATTTTATTCTGACATTATTATTATGAACGTCAGTCCTGAACCTAATTTTGTCATGTATTGATATCTAGTTAGCCTAGACTAGTTCCATGCATAAACAAAATATTACGTTACCATAGCAACACACAATAACTCATTAGAAGTGTCAGTGTGAAGTTGGACGTCAAAAAAAGTAAACAAGAGTTACCATTACCAGCCATCCTCAAGTACCTGTATTTAAAAGAGTTAAGAGGTAAACAGATTTACTAGGGTATGCTCAATACCCTTGGTGATAAATGTCCTTCGTCCTCTCCAAGACCTAAGAAGTTTCGTGTCCAAAGATCTGCTGGAAAAGTTCTTGCTTCAGTTTTTTGGGATTACCATGGAGTGATCATGATTGATTTTTTGGATGAGGGTAAAACAATAACCGGAGACTACTATTCGACAATACTGACCACTACGAGAAAAAATTGGAGAGAAAAGACGCGGAAAGCTATCCAAAGGTGTTTATCCTTTGCAAAGAATTCGTGATTCAGGGTTTGAATTACTAGAACGTCCCCCTTATTCACCAGATTTGGCTCCGTCCGACTATCATCTCCCTCCTCAACTGAAAAAAAATTTAAAGTGATGTGATGAATGTGATGAATGTATCCAATTGAGAAGAGAATATGATGAGTAATGAAATATTTTGACATTAAAATTTTGTTTGGTTTTATAGTACTTGGGCTGAGAATTTTTCAGCATACATAAATATGTAGAATGTAGTGAGTAAAATCATTATCAATTGCTCCCGTTTTAAGCTTCTCGATAGCGGAAGACTGGCTTTTTCTGTATACAACTTTCAATACCGCCTACTGAGAATGAAATAGGAATGGAATGGTGTTTATCAACTTATCGCTTAATTCCAGAGAAAAATTCCAGTCAAATTCCTTTCAATCTACTAATAAATTCACCCTTGCAACGTAAAGTCAACAAAAACTTTCACAAAGATTAAAAATCAATCGTCACCTGAGTGGAAAATCTTCAAAAACCTCTAAATGATTCACTTCTTCCTATAATTATTGATCACTTTCCAGAACAATATATCCCAGCCCTTTTCACAGTTATCAAACGACCTAAGGGGACTTTAAACATTTCTCGTTTTTAATCTCATTTAAGATCGTAAGTTGTTCATCAGATTTGGTTTCATACAAACCAATGCGCTGGAAAAACAGACAAGCGCTGCAATTGAATTGTTTACACTCGAAACAAATTGATTTATTCCGGCTAATACTTTTTGAAATTAAGTTTATGATAAATTGAACGAAATACTCGGACGTCATACGATTAAAAATAGATCAATTATCTGGAACTGCGTCAACAAAAGGGACAATTTGTTTTATATCTGACCATGACAAGTTTATATCAATAGAAGTAGATTTTTGTATAAACGGACTCCATTGTACTTTGCATACAATCTATAAATAAAGGTTTTTGATTGCACTTCATCCCCAATCTATAACGGATTGAGTCTCCATGCTTACTGACTTTCAATTGACGTGAATAAATGTCACGTTATTTAATTTCAAACGCCATTGCTCGATCCAATCATTAATGTAACAATAGTTTGCAGGCTGGTTGTAGCACTCTTCATATCTCCTTCATTCATTCGTTCATTTATACGTTTGGGTTGTACCATTGCCCATGTTATCTCCCTACTTCCATTCCAAAGGCTTCGTGCCTCCTATATACCAGTTTATCTCGAGGAATCTTCAGTACCTAGTTGTGATGGTTGTGTTATCTCCTCTCCAAAGTGCTTCCGTCTGAGTCCTGGTTAGTTCTCAAGGAAGCAGAGTATGTGAGTAGCTGTTTAATCGTAGAGTTGACATTTTCGCATAGATTCACTTACTTTGCCCATCCTGTGCAGATGCTTTCACAGGGTACAGTGTCCAGTCACCAGGTCGGTAACTGTCTTCAAATTTCTCTTGCCCAGTTTCAATATCCTGGACGAAAGTTCCTTGTCTAACTTATTCAGTAGACTCTCAGAATGGAGGTGTCCTTGTATCAGCCTCCATTTAAGTTAGTGCTCTTCAACTAGCCAGTTCCTGACTTCCCCTCACCAGTCTAGGAGTTAGGGAACCATCCTCCTCCCAAGGAGATGTCTCCTAGTCCACCTTCCTGGGAAGGATGGGATGGACGATGACCTAGGAGGACAACTTCTCGGGAGGATTTACAATGGGTCACATGTGGCCTAAGTGCTGTGACTCCTACACTCACCCTCCATACTTTACAGATACAGAACCATCATAAGAAAACTTAAAATTGCCTCCACACCACTTGGATTGATCTTTCTGAAGATATTGACTATAAATGTTTGGCCTTTCTCAATAAAATTATCAGGTGTTTCAATACATCATTCCCTCTTCGCTATCGTTGAACAAAACATCACAAGTCATGGTTTACTGAAGAAACACGTATTCCATCCAAGAATATGAGATAACTTAAGTGCATTAAAACATTCGCAGACAATCCTCACATACTCAATTATATCAATAACCATAAAATATTGTACGAAGAACAGTCAAAGCTTTAAAACAAAACTATAATAACTCCAAGAGCTCATGCATTTCTCAAATGTGGTTGTAAAAATCCAAACAAGAAGGATCAATACAACTCAAAGTCCAAATCACAATTTTAATATTGTCCACCAAAAGGACAAATTCTTCAGCAACTAGTTTCGGGACAAAATTACCATCATCAGGCTACAATAGAAATGTTACTTATCAAAAAAGATCTCATGAGATAATGTTAAAAGTTGAGACAAAATACATCAATATTACTGAACTTTAATAGCAATCGCATCTTTAGAGCTAAGAATTCCTCTAGAAAAACTTGGTGTGCTATCAATGATTTAAGGAACAGAACTTAAATTTATCGGTCCCTACCCAAACCAACTCAACAATTATTCCGTGTTAGTAAAGCCTCTCCGCAAGTCGTTATGGTCTTTCTTTCCTCATTCCTTCTAGAAGAATCACTGACAGTTTCTTCCTTAGACCTGTAGATACATTAGCAAGATCGCTATATTTGTTATGAGAAGTAATGTGAGATATGGTGAAGCACTTTGTAGCTCCTCATGAATCTCGCATAGTTTTATCACTTAGTTTGGCAATGAAGATGATCGATTCCATGTAGGTTAACTCCAATGTATTCTGGGATTGTATAGATGTCTTAAACGTACTCGCAAACAACTGCAAGGTCACGGGCCAATATAACTGTGGATTTATCATTGGTCCAAAGTTAACAATATTACTTGGAAAACGTGGGAAATTATTTGAAACGTCAGCTACAACAGTTTGCGAAAGACCCTACCTACTCTTGGTATCCCATCACTATCTAACCAACCTGGAAGATTGGCCTGTATGCAACTACTGTCAATTATTATACGTTATCCCATAGATAAAAAATACTTATAGATGGGAAACTGACCAGTGGTGCCCTCTATTTGTACGGATGGCGCCACCTTGAGAGTCCCGTCAGTACCTCTAACACAAATCAGATGGTTGTGAACTTCGCTAACAGCCGAAAAAGAAGATTCCTGTAATTTTACAGTTTTTGGTGGCATATTCAAAATTAATGTTATTTTACTTTTACTTTACTTTATGGTCAATTTTTTGATATTTCATAACAATCAAATAGTCAAGTAAAATTAAATGAAATGTCAAAAAATGGACCATATAATGCCTGAAATGAGAAAAATAAAGCAATAATAATCAAGTTTATGTATGTATATTATTGAATAAGAAGAGTATACAATAAATGAAACGTTTTTTTACATATTTCAATGACAAACATGAAGAAAAATAAATGTTAGGAATTCAACAACAATGCTGGGAAGCTCAAAGCTGTATGGAAGAATAACTACTTCTGTCACTTTTCACTTAATAAAACATGTTTTTTATAAAGATAGAGCTTACTGGGTGCACCTCACATTACAGTCTTTCACAATACATATTCTCGACATTGTCTCTTGAAATAAAAGTCCACTATAAACAATAAAAACCAACTACGAATACTCAACACACACACAAATAAGCAAAATAGGTTTTGAAAACGAAAACTTGACAAACTCACGATACACGTTGGTCTGCAGTTGTCAGGTTAGGATCATGGATAAAAAAATAATTAGGTTAGGATGTCAGCGCAGATATATGTGGAAGAATCTGCAACTACCACTAATGGCGTTACAGTTATCACTGAACTAGAAATTATAGTACTGACGGGACTCCCTATGTGGCAGCACTCTCGCGCCTTCAGAGATCCCCCATCCTGCGTTACCGTTACCATACCTTCACAAAATTCTGTCATTCAACTCATATGATATAAAATATAATTCTTTCGCTTATACTATCAACTGCGCCAATTGCAATAGTTGTCGATGCACTTAAAATTTGGATAATTTCTGTTTTTACTCCACAAAAGAATTTTTGAGCTCATCAATGTTGTTTGAATGATAATTATTTATTTGGTTGTTCGTATTATGATTTGAAATTTTATCAGATATTGTTTAGTTATAATTTGCATGTCAATTTTAGATTAGGATTAGGATCAAGTTTTCATTGAAACTAATTCTATACAAACTTTGTTGTTTGACAAAAAGAAAATGAAGAATTATTATAATGAGAAAGCAATGAAGCGAAAATACCTATTTGTCTTCATTTTATAGGATATTCCGTCCGGTATATCGATCCGTGTAGGCAGACCTTTGAATAGTGGATTATAATATTTACCTTACTCTTTTTTGGAATCAGATAATCTGCAAAAAGTAATTCCGTATTGCCATCAACAGTTGTCATAACTTTTTAATGAGTTTTTTTTCAAGCATAATAATTACTCGTATTCTATTCTATTTATAAGTAAGTACGAAGTATATTACTGAGATTGGTCGAAGAGAGTAATGTGATGTTTCAAGATCAAGCTACGAATACTGGTGGTCGTAATCATTAAAATTTTATAAACAATACATTTTATTGATTCAATAATCAATGAGGACGTTTGAAAACGACAGTTTATACAGTCCGCCAGCATAATCGATTTTTTTTCTAGCGTGGTTGAATGAACAATAACAAACATTTAAATATCGTGATTTTATAGTTCCTATTGTCTTTTATAAAATCCTAATTCTGTGGTATTCGTTGGCTACGTTAACTTCGTTGGAAAATCGAAGAATACGATATAGAACTTTTAACAACGAACATCATTTTGAAGAGAATTAAATTGGAATAAGAAGGAGATGGAGAACTTAAAAACAATAAAATAGCAGCTCCAGCTCTAACACTGGAAATTTGTATCAGAAAAATTTATAATGTTGACAGGAACCAATATTTAGTTTATTTCGGCGTCGAACATGAAATTTTGGATGAACCTACCATTGAAGTACTGAAAGCTGACGGTCCCTATATTGGAGCACTTGGAGCATCTTTCATAATCTGCAGAGTAGCCAGACATTTAAATCAGCTGTTTGGTATGAATGTTTGTTCTGCTGATTGATTGGTTGAATACCTAGTAGATGGAATTCAGTAGGATATAGTTTATATTTCAACCATATATTTGTATTCGTTACATAGGAGAAGTCTTACTTGTCAGTAGCGGATTTAGAATTTGGCCCATGAGGATCGGGACCAATATTGAAGGACGCCATAATTTCTGAGATGACCAAAAAAATTGTAGATGGATTGGGTTTCCAGTAAACTATAAGACCATATTTCATTGCTCAACATAGTCCACGCACACATATACAGGGTGTACCAACCTTACGACAAACTTCGGTATATGGGTTATTTTAAGAGATATCAAAAAATGTTATTGACAAAAACAGTAGATGTGTTGAAGGTCCATATTTTGGAATTATATCGAACTATACAAAGTGCTGCATAACTCCGTTACAAACCAAACATATGATTTTTCGAATGGGAACCCCTGTATATTATCCCGAATTCGGATTGGTTACATTTTTTGAAGCTTTTGATGTGAGGTTTTGTATTTATTGTAAACTATTTTTATTGACATATTATGTGAAAGCAACAAACGTTGTATGTAACAAAAAATCCTAATTAATGATAAATTTCAATGAATAATTCATTCTAAACAAAACTAGCTACCAAAAGTATAATCCTAACCGTAATATTAAGCTGAAGGTTCAAAGTGTTCACCGTTAACATCAATGCAATGCTGTAAGAGGGGGCCCAATTAAAAATATAATATATTAGAATAATGAAATTTGAGAGCTAACTTTAAAGACCTAGATAACCTGGTTATAAATAGGCAGCTTACTTGTGGCGCTTCCTCTGTGGAAGCGGCTCCATGGCCTGTCGAGTAAACACTACAAGATCTGACAAGCTTAAAATGAATATCTTTATAGCTGTGTTCACATGACTAGAAAGTCAAGAAAACAATTAAATCAAAAAGTCGACTTTTTAATTTGGTTTTTTGTATTATATACTCGACGAGTAAGTAATTCTTCACTAATTTTTGATTTTATATAATTACAACTATTATTACTTACTTGCAGGTATCGCACTGATGATGGCTTAGCAGTCAAAAGCGCTTTGCAATTTTTTAAAATTGAAAATTTTACACAGAATACAATGTTTTTTTGACTATTACGTATAGCAGGCAAATGAAAGATTCCTGTAATCTTGTGGCTTTTGGCGGCAAATTCAAAATTACTGCAATTCAACCTTTATCACAATATGTCCTTTATGGTAAATTTTTTTATAATGTTTGATAATAAATTATATCACGTAGTTCTCACATACACAACAACAAAAAATTGCGCGGAGCGACAATGTGATATGCGCAGATATTTGGGACAACTACCAAGGGCATAAAAGTTTTCCGTCAATCCGAAATTTTGGTTGCTCGACTTACTCTGCATGTGTTACTACCTTTGCACGTAGGCTAGTTACTTTAGGATTCCTCTTTGAAATTGAACAGAATGAGTTGAAAATTTGAATTGAGCCTAATTTTGGAAATCTTAATGTGAAATAAATAATGCGAAGCTTCATAGAGCGAAAAATTAATCGCAGGTTTCATTCCATAATATGTTTTTCTGGCTCTCAGAACGTCTGCAGCAGTCCATGAGACATCGAGCAGATGCTTGAATTTCAACATTTTGAACAACTGTTTGTCATAATGCTTACTACTTTTTTGTTTATGTTCATCACAATGTTACTGCTTCTATTGAGATAATAAAAACATTGAGCGACCTATAAAACTCATTAGACATGCTCAATAAATATACTAAAAATTATGTAGATCACCTCCACGCTTTATCGCTCGAAGCCTGAAAGATATTTGCATATAAAATAGGAAAGAAACTTATGAAACATGTTCCACTCACATTGTCTTCAATGAACAACCCCTGAATGACAATAGAACTACAAAAAACCTCTTTGATAAAGCGATTAAGGTAAATTATTTGCTTAAATTCAAAACTTATATTGTGTTCGAATCAAGCAGCTTTTGGCTTATAAAAAAAATTAGTATAACTTCTCACCTTCCTCAAACTCTCATAAAGTTTTCAACGTACATAACCCTGGCATAAAAACAACAACAGATCTTATTATACCCTCAAAATGTCACTAATATTCCAAAAACAAATATTTCTAACCCTAACCCAAGTGTTCTTTAATCCACTTTACATATATATTTCATTTCAATGTTTGTCAAGTATTCATCCGACTCATATGACCTCTTATTCACGAGCGCCGCGGCGGAACTGGTGGGTCTTACAGGTACGTCGCATGATAGCGTCGACTCCGAGTAATATGCATCGCGACGATTCAACTAGAAAGTTTCTCTGTGTGTCTGTATGTGTAACGCTGCGGCTTACATTCTTTTATTCTTGTTGTTTTGTTTTGTATTTCTCTATTCTTACGTGCTATTATTAAATCACTTGAGTGAGGAGTTTCAGGATGAAACATATTTAGCCAGATTTGGGTTATTTTTTTAATATCGTATACAAAGAGCTTACTCTGGCTGCTACAGTACTCAGCTGGGGTAGATCGGATCCTACTTTGACCTAGAAATATATCATCATTGTCTAATATACTATATTAGACAATGATATCATGAAATGTATACGGGGTGGTCCATAAGTAATGGACCAAAGTGAAATGGAAGATTCTTGGCCTAAAAATATTACAATCTGATGCAACTTTCTTTAATAATAAATTGATGATAAAAAAGATACAGGGTGGCAAAGTTGAAATGTCAGAAATGTTCTTGGAACTTTAGTTCTTTACGTCAGGTTATGTTTGAGCGACCAGGGGTCGCGACGCAAAAGATCTGACCGTTACGCGTTACGTTACGCTACGATATGTTACGTTGCTTCGTTATGTGCCTTGCTTGCGTGCTTGTGCTCTCTCCTTAGTCTCTCTCTCGTTTACGAAGCAGCGATTCATATGCTCCGGCCGGGATTCGAACCCGGGCCGCCCGCGTGGAATACGAGCATTCTACCACTGAACTACCGATACTATATTAAAATTCTATGCAAAGCTGGTATTCGCAGTGCTGGTGATCTACTTGAATTTGTTCGGATCAATTTTTACTATTATTTCCATAATTTTTTTTGCGCGACTGATCTTTTTTGTTCATTTCGAAGAAATTTAAATTATTTTATTCGGAATTTATTTCAATGTGATCGCGCAAAAAAAGGTATAAGCATCTCGAACGTTAGGGGTAATTACAACGTTTGCATGTAGATTCCTCTCGTAAAATTGGAAAAAATGATATGAGGATTTAGTGGTCTAGCACATTTACTTTTCGAAATACAGGGTGTTGAAATTTTGAAAACTTGAATGTTTTAACTCGATAACTTTGAAATGGATGGATAAATTGATTTGACATTTGGCAGGTTGTTTTTAAATGTAAAAGGGCATATTTTGATAGAAATAGTAGTTTGTGCAACTAGTGTGGATATGATGGCCATATCGCACGAGGAAGAAGTTTGAGCACGACGCCGTAGGCGGAGTGCTCAATCGTTCAAGTGCGATATGGACATTCCACACGAGTCGAACAGCATATTTTTTCTACGACCCACTTAAGAAAAAATCTAGAAAATGAAAATTTCTATAAACTGTGATATAACTTCAAATTGAAAATTTAACAATTCAATTTTATGTTTCCTCTAATTTTTTTGTGGTAAACGTACAGTTCTTGAATGTCCAGTTTGTATAATGCTACGGTTTCCCTTTCTAAATATACGATACTGTTATAAGTAGATGTTGCCAGTCGGACTCCCTCATGAAGGGTACCTACCGTGTTATTATCTATAATAATGAATTTTCTCCTAAATATTTCAAACGTCTACCTGTTGTCATTATTATCAAGCAGAATAATTATTTAAAAATAAAATTAACAATTAAAAAAAAATCTTCTTCACGGGGAATCGAACCCCGGTCTACCGCGTGAGAGTCTGGTTTGCTTACCACTCGACCACCGAGGAATATGCAAATTGTTTATCTATAACGTCAGATGTATTACATAATTTTTGCTTAAAAGGAACTAAAGTTCCTACCGTGTGTCCCGCGACACGTTCTACTTTTTTTCTCAGTAAATTGGGAGATTTTTGATATACAAACGTAAGAATTATAAGATAGGGGTTTTAATGCCTGGGAAACCATGGTTTGTCATCCGTTTCGATGTATTTTCTAGAGGGCGTCACAAAAGCTGTGTTTTTGGTGTAACTGTTCGATGAACTTATTTATCCCTAAATATTGAAACTGAATCATTTTTGCGACAACAAGGTATACCAATCATAAGTCGCAAAAGTTACTGGCTTTCGAGATATTCGCATTTTGGAACCCCCCTTCATAATTTTCATTTCCTTTATTAGCACAAAAATGATAACGTTAGTGCAGCTTTTTGTGAAGTGTTATAAGTAGTAAGTAGTATTTATCTTTGACATTTATTGATAACTTGCTTCACTAAAATGACAATTTCTTACTGGAGACTGTAATTAAGTTGATGATTTCCAATTGAAGTCAAATTCTTAACCTGTTTTCCTTTATTGAGTTTTGGAACTTGGGTTCTTCACGTCAGGCTATGTTTAAGCGACTGGGGGTCGCGACGCAAAAGATCTGACCGTTACGTTACGTTACGTTATGTTTTGTTGCTCCGTTATGTGCCTTGCTTGCGTGCGTGTGCTCTCTCCTGAGTATGTCTCTCGTTTACGAAGCAGAGATTCATATGCTTCGGCCGGGAATCGAACCCGGGCCGCCTGCGTGGTAGGCGAGCATTCTACCACTGAACCATCGATGCTATATTAAAATTCTTTGCAAAGCTGGTATTCGCAGTGCTAGGGATCTACTTGAATTTATTCGGATAAATTTTTACTATTATTTCCATATTTTTTTTTGCGCGATTGATCTTTTTTGTTTATTTACAGCATCGGTTGTCAGGACGGTAGGTTGTATTTACTGGTTTCTGAGTTTAACACGTCGGTAAGTGATTTACTTACCGTTCAGACGTCGAAAAGTAATAAATAGCATAAAAACAGTTTCACCAAAATGCAAAATATATTTTAAACTGATCGAGAAGTATAAATGTCACTTTTGACATTTCTTTCATTTCGAAGAGATTAAAATTATTTTACCCGGAATTTATTTCAATACAATCGCGCAAAAAATGGTATAAGTATCTCGAACGTTAAGGGTAATCACAACGTTTGCATGTAGATTCCTCTCGTAAAATTGGACAAAATTATATGAGGATTGAGGGGTTAAGCACATTTACTTTTCGAAATACAGGGTGTTGAAATTTTGAAAACTTGAATGTTTTAATTCGATAACTTCAAAATGGATGGATGAATTGATTTGACATTTGGCAGGTTGTTTTTGAATGTGAAAGTGCATATTTTGATAGAAATAGTAGTTTGTGCAACTAGTGTTGATATGATGGCCATATCGCACGAGGACGAAGTTTGAGCACGACGCCGTAGGCGGAGTGCTCAATCGTTCAAGTTTGATATGGACAATCCACACGAGTCGAACGGCATATTTCTTCTACGACCTACTTAAGAAAAAATCTAGAAAATAAAAATTTCCATAAACTGTAATATAACTTCAAATTGAAAATTTTACAATTCAATTTTATGTTTCCACCAATTTTTTTGTGGTAAACGTACAGTTTTTGAATGTCCAATTTGTATAATGCTACAGTTTTCTTTTTTAAATATACGATGCTGTTATAAGTAGATGTTGCCAGTCGGACTCCCTCATGAAGGGTACCGTATCATTATCTATAATAATGAATATTCTGCTAAATATTTCAAACGTCTACCTGCTGTCGTTATTAATATCAAGTAGAATAATTATTCAAAAATAAAATTAACAGTAAAAAAACTTCTTCACGAGGAATCGAACCTGGATCTACTGCGTGAGAGTCTGGTTTGCTTACTACTCGACCACCGAGGAATATGCAAATTGTTTATCTATAACGTCAGATGTATTACATAATTTTTGCTTAAAAGGAACTAAAGTTCCTACCGTGTGTCCCGCGATACGTTCTACTTTTTTTTATTCTCCATTGATTCATACTGTAGTATGTTTATGAATAATTTTCTTAAACTCCTGTTGATTTGCCAAAAAAAATTGTAAAGAAAAAAGTAGCTCCAAACTTATTGTCTATTATTTAACTGATATCCAGAAAATGAAAAAGTTAGTGCCACCAAGATTTATCTAACGCCTCGGCAGATAACAATATTATCCTGAGGTGAGTTAAATGGCACGACAGGAGTAGAGGTAATCGCATTGCTGATTCATTAGCCAGGGAAGCGGCAGGACCAAAAGTTTTAGGATCCAGTGACACCTACGGCTTGACGACTCTGACAATTGCGGAAATAGCCAAACGTTACACCCATGATCAATCCCTTGAGAGATGGGATGGAATCAAAGGATTGGAGTCTTGCCAGGAACATCCTGGGCGACCCTGGAAAGCTGGCGCCGAAGAAATATCTGACGATGACCAGGAAAAACCTACGGTTAACAGTAGGATTTCTGACTGGCCACTGTCAACTAAGGAAGCATCTCCATACCATGCGGCTAGTGGACACACCTCTATGCAGGAAGAGAAAGATGAAACTGGCTTGTGTTCCGTGAGTCCTGGCCTACACCTGCCTTTATAAAGGAGATGTCTCCTAGTGACCTGTCCACCCTCCTTGGAAGGACAGGATGGACGATGACCTAGGAGGACATGTGACCTAAGTGCTGTGAGCCTACACCCACCCTCCCTACTCTACAGAAACAGATACAGATGGGAAAATTATATTTCGATACTTACGTCAGATGAACATTTTTTCTCAGCATAGAATGAGTTTAGTTTGTAAAAAAAGATATGGAAAATTTTTTTTTGTTTGTATCAGTTTCGAGTCATTGTAAATAAAATATGAAGTTAACTTTAACCGAGTGCTCAAAAGCAACTTTTTCAATGAACCTAATTAATTTGAGTGAAGTGACTTTATGAAGTTAACGTATCGAGTTGAAAGCATAACATTTCCCATTAAAAATATCATTAGCTTAGAAAGGAGCATATTACCAACGTGAAAAAGAAAATTCCATGGAAATACGAGTGAGAAGAGTTTTTTTTCCTGCTTTAGAATTGCCGCTGTGTCTCGGGAGTGATTTCTTAATTAAAATTCTGGAAGTCTCTGGAATACAAAGGATGAATACTAGCGAGAATCATAATTCATATATTTTCTGGTTGAAAATGTAAAAAAG
>CAJUYG010003938.1:0-18657 GCA_910591675.1 Galerucella calmariensis | reverse complement strand
GCGTTATTGGGAGAAACAGCAGAGTTGCCTTTACAGGACAGGAGATTATGGTTATGTTCAAAAGCGTCACTGAAGTGGATGGCACAAGAAAACAGCATAGCAAATGCCAGTCTCATGAAATTTTATGAACTATACAATGAATCGCCAAGATACTGGCAAAACCTCACACCTCCAACACCAATAGAAGGATTTGACCTAGCATTAATGTACATAGGAGAATTGAAAAGAACTAATAAACCACCCTGCTTTGAAGGAACTTATGAAGCACAAATAAAGGAGATAAAATGGATTGATTCAAAATTAGCGAAAGGTGACCCAGCATGCAAAACAAAATTAACAGACATACTAAATGCGAAATTTAAGAACATGACAACAATGTACACAGATGCATCATTAGACCCAACAACCAAGAAATGCGGGATAAGGGTTTACTGTCCTAGCCTACAAATAGTACTTAAAAAAAGACTGAGAGACAATACCTGCATTTGCACTGCGGAGATGCTAGCTCTATAAATGAAGCACTTAAAGTTAGAGAAAGGAATAAAATCCATTCGATGTTAATTTTATCAGACTCGAAAAGCGCCATTCAAAAAATATCGGGAGCAGAAATATCAGCAAAAATAGATTCCAACACAATAAAAACCAAAGAACTGATTTTCAGAATGGAGGAAGAGGGGAATAGGATACAATTAATGTGGATCGCAGGACACTCGGGGATTTCAGGAAATGAAAAGGCAGACAAGGGGGCAGCAGAAGCAAGAACGTTAACCAAAAATGGCAATAACAAACTACATTATGCAGAAATCACAAACAACAGCAAGGATAGGATTTGGAAAGAATGGGTTTCCAAGTACTAAAAAATAGGAAGACAGAAGGGACAGAAATATACTATGCCAAAACCCATACCAACAAAGAAGCCTTGGTTCAGTGAGACTAGATATAAACCAAGATCTCACATTACTACACCAGCTCATCTAAATAAAATTAATATGAAAGATAGTGCCCTATGCGACTGTGGGGAATATGGAGATCTCAATCACATAATTCTCAATTGCCCAAATCATCGAAATAGTACAGAATTATATAAAAAACTTATCAAATACACGAAAGGGCCAATACACGTTAATAACATTCTTAGTTATCCTAATTCAGAAGAAGCTCGTATACTTATCAAATATTTGATTGCTAGTAATAGTAAGCTTTAGATGCATGTTCGCTTGCTTATTGCTTGATGTAGAGTACGCATGAAACATTTTTAGAAAACTTTACAACAAATTAATTAACTAATTTCCTTCAGGTAATCCTGTACCAAAATTTCCCATATTCCTGGCGTGACCTTGTGATAGTTCTGGACCCGCCACAGAACGAGAAGAGTGTACAAACTTTTGTTAAACCTTATCCTTCCGAAGAGCATGGGTCAATCCTAGACGCACGTAACAGTGAAATTACATTTTTGAAAGAACCTGGCCGGATGCTGCAAAGCAAGAGGCCAAGAATCAGAGGAAGAAGAAGTATCGTAAATTCATATTACGATATATGTTGCTTTCGTTTATTTGAGCTTCAAGCACTTGTGCGTGACGCCTCAGTCGTCACGACTTTTGAGCAAATCGAACACGATTTCTTAGGATCCTCAAAACCACCTGACATGTGCCAATGCCAATGAATTTCCTGTGTTGTTAGGAGAACAGTTTTCAATTATAATGTTTTTGATGATAAAATTTTGCATATTTAGATATTTTTAGTAAGGTTTAAATCGTATTAAATCGTAATCGGCACAATCTTAACCTTTAAACGTCAAACCGGACAAACGTCAAATATTTAATGTCCGTGTATGTGCTTAAGGGGCAAGGGGAAGGTAAGACTAGGCGTCACGCCCGGTAATAAACGAACATAATTCAGTCACTACGAGCTGCTACTAGCAGCCAAAAGTAAATAATCGAAAACGCGTATTCAATGGTACAAATTTCACATCTCATTTCGTAATATAGATCTTTACGACACGTATATGGTAAATATCTATTATAAAAATACTTTACTACTATACTAAAGAGATTTTAGTAAAGCAATCTTTGCTGCCATAGCACATATCTCTCTTAGAGCCTATTTTAATAGATTTTTGGCTGGAATAGCGAAAAAACTTGCTGTGAGGATGAAATTTTTTTCTCGGTGTAGGCAATTTTTTTTATAAGATTTGCTATGCTACTTTTCAATCGATATTTAATATGTAAACAAGTTTTTGTGGAAAAAACACAACATTCCACATAACGACAATTTGAAGTCAAAACACAATTATCTACATACCAAATGAATTATTTTGTTAATACGATTATATTGAATCGACCAAAACCCGATTTCAAAACATGTTTTTCTCAATTATAAACAAAAAAATCATTACAATTTCCAGTAACTTCAAGGTTTTTTTGATAAGTTGATTATGTGAACGTGTTACTCTTGATCCAATTGAAATCACTTAGTTTGTTATTGTCGTGTGATCCAAATGAACATATATAATTTGGTATGTTATATTTTTTACAGTAATATTTCGAGTCTTCCATTTTTTTCCATAATAATATAATAAATGAAAATACAATATGCATGCGATCTATTCCATCTGTATAGATGTTTTTTCATACTAGATTACTTGGAGGATTATAATCCCATCTGTCAACGTATATTTTATTGTTGTTCCGGAAATACATAATTCGCAAGCGATCATTATTTGATTGTTCGATTTTCAGTTCATTGGAGAAAAATATAAATTTTTCGGACAGGTACTGTTTTTGATAGGTTAAGAGGGGTTTACCCTTATTTGGAATTAATAGTAAAACTTTGTAAAACAAGGAATGGCAAAAATCATATTATTCGGTCCTCGCTAAAAAATATCTCGATTTTTTTTCACTTTCTGCTTGTGAAAGGTTGAATACTAGGCATTTTTCAGATTTTTTGAAAAAAAAAATTAAAAAAAAAGTACAAAATATCGGCCATATTCACTATTTTTTATCTCACAAGATATACCGTATTTGGAAAAAATACTTCTAGAGATGCCTCAATTATACAGTTGTCTTTATTGCAAAAAAAATTATCGCAATCCATCAATAACTACTAGGTCAAAAATGATTTTTGCTGAACCCCTGCAGACACAATGACGGAGCATTTTTTATGACTGATTCGAGCGCCCTCGCACCAAATAAGCACTTTTACATAGATACTATGAATTAATGAATGAATCTTAATTTCATTCATAAAAACCAAAAATAGAACTGAAGCTATTCCAAAAATTTCAGCACGTGTGATATGTCAATAATAGTTGCGAAAGGGATTCATTGCATTCTCGAATAAGATGAGGTATAATATTAACTAGGTGATAAAAACGTACACATTTTTTGCGAACGGCTGCGGCGAGGGTGATGCACAAAGAGCTGGCCAGATATGCATGTATAACAAAGAGAAAAATCATCACAATCATATGGAACACGTTGTTAAAAACCAGATCTCGAAGATACAGCAGGCAATATCCGAATATTTGGAAGGCAGTTGACTGTGACCGAAAAGATAAATATAGAAGAGATAACGAGAAATCAGTTAGATTCGGAAATGTGGAAAAATGGAAGAAGAAAAAGAGTCACAGCTTCGAAATTTGCTGAAATTTGTAAAAAAAAACAAATCTTCAAGAAAAATCTAATTAAATCGATACTGTATCCAAAGGAAATATTTGCCTAATCTTTGAAACATGGCGTGTAAAATGAAAAAAATGCTATTAAGCAAATAGAGACACACCTGGGAGTTGAAATTTCTAAATGCGGTTTATTTATCGACCAGTTACATCGACTTTATTGCTGCAAGTCCTGATGGCGTTATCGAAGGAACCAATAAAGTTATTGTGGAAGTTAAGTGTCCTTATTCTGCACGAGATATGACACCTGACGAAAGCATCGCTATAAAGGGCTTATAAAATATTGGAGGAAAAATTGGGAGTTCAATGAAAACCATAACTGGTATTATTAAGTTCAAGGCCAGTTGCATGTAACTGGCTTTGAATTTTGTTATTTCGCGGTATGGACATATAAAGGTATAAACATTGAAAAAAATTATCGTGATGATACATTTTGGCAAAATAAGATTGAGTCAAAATAAGTAGATTTTTATATGAAATATTTGACAATAGATACGAGAGAAATATGGGAATAAGAGATTGATATGAGGTATTTATGTACAATTAGATTGTTGAGATTTTGAATATTTTGTTATCTATGAAAATGTTCAATAGCATTTTTGCAGCGATTCTTTTTTCTGTGTTTATCTATTCTTTATTAACTACCTACCCATATCCATATTCATCATAAGCGAAATATTGTTTGTTACGATAAAAAGGATACCTATTTTATTTTTAATATTCTTATCCACATTTTTGGATAATACAGGCCTATTCTGTGAATTCCAACGACGACGACGAAGGCGCAGACCCGGCAAGGCCAAATTTACTACGAAAGTTATACGACAGTTAGTTGGAGTGAGAAGCAAACAGCGCTAAGCGTTTTTTGTTGGCCATTGGTATCCGCCCCTTTCACTCGGGATTTTTACTTCCCGCTTTACACCGCAAATTTACTTTGACATGTTTGTAAAGGTTAACCCCTTCTTAAGTTGTCGTACTTCACTTTATCTACATCTTTTCCTACCCTGGCGTCATCTAGTCTACATGTATTCTTCATTCACTGCTCAAGTAGTTCACCGCTGGACACTTTGTAAACGTGGCACTGTTTATCTTGTATTTGATCTCCATGATACTGGGAATCAACTATCGAAGTATTCATTCCTTCCAACTAGCTAATTACGAAGGGTAACAGGTATGAACAGGTGTGAACTGCAGGTATGATTTCGATACACTTAGACGTTCATAACTTTAATTTATTGATTATATACCAAATTGAAGCTAATTTTTTCCTATTTATTATCATATATGGTTGCCTAGTTAAATCCGCCCGCAAATAAGGGTTGCTGATTGTTAAAAATGACAAATATTTAAGGTAGAGTGGAAGAGAGTTAGCGCGTAGCGGGCTGAGACTACACGGCTGCATTTTCAAAAAAGGGAAACTTTGGCCCTTGAATCTATTCATTAAGCAGCCATGAATTCAACAAGTTTTTGCTCCTATGACGAATCCTACTGACATCTCTAATGAAACCAAAATCGATGCAGTCCAAGAGTTCACGTGTCTTATCTATGGACTCCCAAAGTGTCAAAGTGTAAATTCCGCAAAATTTTCATTATTTAACAAAATGTACGCTTCAAAACAAAATAATGAAAAATGTTTGAAAATAATCGAAGATTTGAACTCAACGCACATTTCACCGTGTTGGAAATCTTTAAAAAGAAAATTGTTAGGGACAATCTTTGTTAATTGGTTAAATGCCACTGAACCGGACTGTATCAAGTTCAGCCTGGAAAATAATGGCTAGCTGCTATTATATGGTTTTCTGAAACCAGCATGGTTCCTGGGAGACTCAACTCCAACGCAAGTTAAGAGTGTGCTATGTGATACTATGAACAAATCTTCCGATAATGACGACGATTCTGATATCTGTAGCGGTGGAAGTGATAGCTCCGATGATAGTGTATCTGATCCATGATTCAGATTCAGAGTTACGGAAATATAGGATCCATTTTTGAATTTTTAATTTGCTTAAATGTTAATTAACATGTAACAGACGATTAAATACTTGAACAACTTGAACTTTTACTCAAGTAGCCTTGGTTTTATTTGTTAAATTAAAATTAAATATATTGAATCAATATTAATTTTTCGTTGATTTTTAAATTTGTGATTTTGAAAAAGAAGACAATTTCAAGTTGCGTGTCAAATGTCTCCAATGTCTCCAATGTCTCCAAATGTCTCCAATCACCGCTGTATTACAGCGATAATAGTTTTCAGTTTGGTGTTAACTTTTGATAAACATTAATTAAACGTCAAACTGACAACTGGATTGAAAATGTGGTGAAGATTAGGTATTGCATTTAACGATTCAATTATTTCACCAATAATTGTACTTTTCACAACTGCAGTTTTAAATAAAAATGAATACTATTTGATTAAAATTGATGAAGTTTGTATTGAAAATTATTAAACATCAGATTGACAATCAATTTTTTGAAAGCTACAAAGTAAAAAATTATCTTATCGAATACTCCTCGGGTCTTGATGAATACTCAGAATTTTGTCGTAGAGAATCATTCAAGCGTGTTGCTCAAAGATAATAGCCCTCGGCCTGCGGTCTTGGGCTATTATCAAGCAACACGCTTTCAGCATTCTCTATGACAAAATTATCTCGGTATTATCAAGTTCCTAGGGGTATTACTACTGATAATTCCCCTACCTGACTATGGAATTTGTGTATTTTTGTTATAGCCCAGTCTACAAGTTGAAAAACGTGAAAAATAGAAATAAAGCTCCTAAAAATATGAGCAATAGCTCATTGGATTCGGAATGACCTCAAGAAAAATGAATTTTGAGTATTCTACTGCACGTGGAAAATTGCAATTGTTATTAACAGAATAAGATGAAAAAAAGAAGTCTTTAGGTTTTTGTTAATAACTCGTAAACCATTAATATTTACGATATTTGGAAAAAAGGTCCTCAAAGAGGAGGAAATTTCTGAAAAAAAAGTTCGAGCTACCGGAACTTTACCTTTATTATTAATAATTTTAATTTAACGCTGAAATTAGGGCTCCGCGCAGCGATTATAAAGATCCATATTTCCCTATAATGGGCTGAGCAAAACTACAGAAAACGCTACAGGAATTAGAATTTGAATGAGCAAAACATGCTAGAAAAGCGATTTTCAATAATACTGACGAAATTATTTGTTGGAGACGGAGATATCTGGAAACAATTTCCAAATTACGTTCAAAAGGCAAACCAATATTTTACATTGATGAATCCTGGGTAAATGAAGGCTACACTTTCAGTAAAATGTGGCAGGATACCAGCATTGAATATTTACGACAGGCTTTTTTTGAAGGATTATCTACAGGATTGAAGAGTCCATTCGGTAAGGGACGATGTCTGATCATAACTCATATTGGCAGTGATAATGGGTTACTAGATGGTGGCTCTTCAATATTCCAATCCAAAAAAAAACTGGAGACTACCTTGAAGATATGATCGCCGACGTTTTTAAGGAATATGTTGAGCAGATGATTGACCTAATCTCAAAAGGCTCGGTAATAGTACTAGATAACGCTAGTTACCATTCTCGTCAGATTAAGAAGGTGCCAAACACATCATGGAGGAAACCAGAGATCATCGAATAACTAACAGACAAAAATACCAATTTTCCTTAAATATTAGTCAAACCAGAACTTCTAAGAATTGAATAAGCCTCTTACTCGATATGCGGTGGACAAACTAGCAAAAGAACGTCTTATTGACGTAGTGTGACTTCCCCCATACAACTGCCAATTAAATCCGATAAAACTGATAAGGGCACAATTGAAAATTTTTATAGATTGACATAACACTACATTCAAACTGAAAGATGTGTAAGCATTAGTAGACAGGTCCCTATTACAAGTTACTGAAGAAAATTGGCAAAAAGCAATTCATCATGTATTAAAGAAAAAAACATGTGGACAAAATTTTAGATGCAGACGTTACAGTGACACCATTAACAATTTCAATAAATAATATCTACTCAAGTGATTCCGACAGTGATTTATAGACATTTGCACTTACTCATCTAGACTAAGAGAAGGGAAGAACTAATTAAAACACTTTAAAAGTGGTGTGTAATAATTTGGTGAGAAAATTAAAATTAGTACCTATCACAACATTGTATTTTTAAGAATTTGAGCCATAATTTAAGGGCCAACATTTTGAACCACATTTATTGAATAGGATATATCTACGTATTCTCATAATTTGAAACTTAAGCGATATAACAAATATTAACAATATTCACCTATGAACCACTTTTACTGTTCCTAAATCTACGCCTATTATACCCTGGAAAGTATTAGGATCAGACTCGGTCTGAGGTAGTGTACAATTACATATTATTTTGTTTGGTCCACTTATGATGAGCAGGTCCCATGAAATGTTTTGATTCATCACTCCACACCGATTGCGATTTTGCTATAATAAAAATATATTTTTTTTAAAGGACCGTGCGTTTTAACCCATTTTTCCGCACGCATTTTAGTTTTGAAAGTAAAACTATGCAAATTTTGACCTTGTTAGATAGTTTTTCACTTCGTGAGTTATAACTATTGTTAAAACAGGTAAATAAATATTTACGTAATATATTTAATGAAATTCTTCCATCTACAAATGACTTAAAACCGTTGCCGTCACCGTGATCGTCATCTTTATGCGACCTGCAACCGATGCCATCCTCATCGACGTTAACCAGTTAACACCAAATAACTCCACTGGACTGGCAACTTCAAGTAATTTACAGAACGCAACAAATTGTGTTTTCAATATTAATATTTATAATAATTATAAGCTTTTAGTTTAAGCTTTGTATATGTATGCTGAAGTGAAATAATTTTTGAAAAATGGGTTGACATATTTTTTGCACATACGGTCGTAGAAATAATAACGTTTCTTACTTATGCGAAAAATGTCTTTCTCGCATTTGATCGCTTGCCCGCTTGCGTCGTTCGGGTTAACTGCAGACGCGTGCGGAGAGTATCATTTTCCGCACTTGTTAGGAAATAGTTATTTATGTATTAAGAGCGAAAAGTGATAAATTATCGCTTGAGAGTAATACTAATCGGTACCGGTGGCGCGGTAATCACTCAGAAGCAATAATGTCACGTTTTTGCTTGTGATACATACAACATTTTTTCTGCAATTACTTAAATGTAACTATTAAAAACAAATATAAAGTAGAATTTATAAAAACTTTTAAAATCTGTCAGTTTAAATATGTCAATTCAAATATGTTTCAAACTTTTATATCTGTCACTGTCAATACAATAGGGAACTTGCCAAAAAAATAAAATCATTTAAAAACAATCAAAATCGTAAGATATTATCATAAGGAACTTCGTAGAAAAAGAAAAATTCCAATAACGATTAAATTACCTGAGAAATAAAGGGTTAGAATTTGAATAACTTGAACTGCTCTTAAAACGCGCTGCCATTGGTTGTGACGTCAGACCGCACTTTTCGAGTCAGGCGATCGTGAACCGACAATTCAAACAACACGTAAAGAGCGTTGAACGTGGTGTTTAGTTGTTTTCGGAGTTCGTATTTTTTGACCAATCGGAACGAAAATTTAAACAAAAAAAGTTTGAGTGAATATCTCGGTCAAGTTCGTTAATGGGCCAAATCGGTCGAGCGGTTTCAAAATGGCGGCCAGTTATTTTCAAAATAAAATCCAAAAAAATGTATTTCGCGTCTGAGGGAAAAATGTTACTTAGGTTTTTTGTTCCCCTTATAAAGACAAACAACTTTTGTATGAAACATATTCTTTAGAAATGTACAGAAACACGGGTATTTGCAAGAATTTGGAAAATTTGACATTTTATTTTTTTGTCACCTCGTATGCATTTTTTTGACACATTGTGTCTGTTATAAATATTACTATACAGATCACGTAATTTCTTATGGAACCTTCCTGGATTACACAAGTACGACAAGGAAAATATGAGAAAAACAGCTTGAAAGAGAGAGAAAGTATAACTGTTTGCGCGCATCGGAGGCGTGCACTCAGGTCTAGGGGATGGCCGAATGTTGATTGTCCTTTACAGAGAGAAAGAGAATTCACTAGTAGGTGGTATTCAGAACTTGAAAGAGAGATAAAGTGTAACTGTGCGCGCGCATCGGAGGCGTGTACCCAGGTCTAGGGGATGGCCGAATGTTTATTGTCCGTTCTGAATACCACCTACTAGTGAATTCTCTTTCATATTGGCTTGCCATAGTGTTTTTGCATTTAGAACACTTTTTACAATGATCTCTATAAGCACCAGTGCTCATTTATTATCATATACATACCCATATCATAGGCACAAATTCCTTTGTAGTATTGTTTGTAGTATTCCTGGTAATGTTGTGGTAGAAAAGGAAGCTACTGCTTCATCAACAAGTCTTCTCTTTACCCTTTTAACAGCTGCTGCTCTTGCAGGAACTGAAAATGTTCTTTTTCTGTCTGGTTGGCAATCAAAAATGTGAGGCACTACATGAGATTTCATTATTTTTTTATCACCCATCAGTTTAAAGTTTACATAATTATCCATATCAAATATTTATTAAGTATAAAATAATGGGTCCCTAAGTAATATTTTTAACTAAATAGGTGGCGATGTCTAAATAAAATTAGTAGATATTTTTTTATATTTAAGTACGTATGTGATAATAGAAGATTGCAGGCTTTACTGGTAAAGTAACAAGTTTACCGAACCCTAATTATTTATATTAGGTATTTATACTTACATTGAAATGATCTTTACAAACGTGAATGTCTTTGCTCTTCGTAGAAAAATCCCCTACACCTCTTCTACATGCTTTTAGCCATTTTATTCGTCGCTTTTTATCTTCAGGTACGCGAATGAAAATTTTATCTGGATTTTTCACAGTTGTACTCGTACACAAAGGAACGATACAGTATTTATACGGAGTTTTTTCCATGATAAATACAAAAAATTAACATTAAACACTTAAAAACTGAGAAACTGACGCTAAAGTCTCGTCCACATTATGTCGAATCGACTATTGTAAAACTGCGTCCACATTATGGATCGACAATGTCGGGCGACCATCCACACTGGATCGACCTTGTCGATCGACACCATTCGACATAATGTGGACGCGACTTAACGATTCGAATTCGATAAAAAATCAATAAGAAATGCTTCAAATGGCTGTTAAACTCGTGCGGGCCGGATGCTTTCTGCGGTTACCGATGCGCGAGGTGCGGTGTAACGTCACAGCCGCTGCCGCGCATTTTGCTTCGTTTGAATATACCCGGTGGCGATTCCAAATTTAATTTTTATTGTAAAATAAGTATTGCGATTTAAGGGCTGATATTTGGTATAATGTGTTTTCATATATAAACACACATTTTAGTAAAATAAAAAAAAATGGGCAAGCTTCCTATTGTGTTTGTAGTATCGGTTGTTATGGGCAACGAAAAGTTGTCGTTCACTGAGTACCGTTCACTTTTCGCTCTAGAGAGTTGAAGTTTGATAAGCGCGAATCTTCAGCAATACAATCAAATTGAATATTTAAACTGACAGATATGAAAGTTTGAAACATATTTGAATTGACATATTTAAACTGACAGATTTTTGAAGTTTTCATAAACTCTACTTTATATTTGTTTTCAATAGTCACAATTAAGTGATTGCAGAAAAAATGCTATATGTATTACGAGCAAAAAAGTGACATTATTGCTATCCAGTGATTACCGAGTAACTACTACTCCCAAGCAATAATGTATCTCTTTTCGCTCTTAATAAATATAGTAGTTTACCTAACTAGTGCGGAAAGTGATACTTTTCCGCACGCTATTGCAGATGGCCGAACGACGCTTTAGCGGAGTTCGGCCAGCAATCGCGTGCGGAAAAGTCACTTCACGCACGTGTTAGGTACACTATTTTTTCTTCTATGGATAAATTATCTCTTAGAAAAAGCTGCGACGGTAAAATTGGTTTTGATAACGTAGAGTATTGACTGACGATTATTTTTTTATTTGTTGCTATGTTGATTCAAAGTGACAGATGAGAAATGTCACATATTTATTATTATTTGACAATCATTTGATGAGGCTTATACCAGCCATTAAAAAATTATTGAAGCGTACGCGTTCCTCTTTATTGAAAATTATAGCAGAATTCTAATAAATTTCTTAATTTTTCAGTCATTTGGTAAACTTGGATATACAAAATACATATTTTGAATATTCAAATGTCAGTATATTCCTCAAATGTCAATAAATTTACTTTCCGCACTAGTGCGGAAAAGTGACTCTTTCCGCACGCTTTTTAGTGCGGAAAAGATTCACTTTCCGCACGTTAGTAGAAAAAATAATTATTGTATCCCATCTATTCGTTCTGCAGATGGTTTTTCATAATAGATTCTTTGGAGAATTATATCATGGCATATTTTATAAATGTAAAAAAAAATTGATTTTCTTATTTTTTCGAGCTGTCAGAATATTTTTCTTTTAAATTTTCTTTCATTTGTTTTATTTCAGGTACAAATATTTGAATACGACAATGACTCTTTGGTACCTAGTAATATCAATACCTCTTCTACCAGTATATCTAACATTTCTAGCCTGTTTGATAATTTATGAGAAAATAATCTTCACAATATTAAAGTTTAAGTATGACAGTAACTTATTTCTTCTGGGGAATCTAGATTCATTTTTCACCCAAGGCAAATTTGGTGAGGATATCTCTTATGTTTTAACAACTATGAATACTACCGAAAAAGAAGAAGATTTGGGGAAAAGAATTGTGAAAGCATTAGATGTTGAAGTTATACAAAATCATGAGCACTTCAAAAAGTGCCTCAGCTCGCTGCACATTTTTATGGGATATCCATTCTTGCTAAGAGAAGAAATTGAAGCTGCCGATTTTGTTAATGTAGTAGATGTTGAGATAAATAATTACGAATCTATCAACCACGTGGCATATGAATATAGTAAAAAGCCATTACCTAACCAGAATAAATTGCTTTTTGAAATTATCATTTTCAAATGTAGTGCTGAATGGAAAGTGAAGAATAACTTGGAAGAAGAACAAATACCTGTACTAATCAGAATTCATCATTGTTTGGGAGATGGTTTATCTATAATGAATGTAATAGTACAACTTTTTGGTGATAATAAACTTGTTATCGATGAAGTTATTGACAAATTCAATTCAAAAAATAAGCTACCTCAATTTTGGAAGCGATTATTCGAAAATATCTATTTATTCCTCGTATTTCCGGGGTACATGGTTTGGACCGAAATAAAAACATTATGCAATAGAAGATTATCTTTGAGTATTCTTGGCTCTGGCAAACAGCATTTTGCTTTCAAAGTCGGTGATGAAACGTTATTGGACAAAATTAAAGAGTTCAAAAGAAAAATTGGAGACCTCAGTTTCAGCGAAATTATATTTACTGCAATTTCAGCAAGCTTATATGATTATTTTGAAAAAGTAAGTGGTAGTTATTATTTATAGGGTGTTCCATAAACTTTTTAATTCGGTTTTTTCATAGAAAAATGGTGAAATCCCCATAACAATCGGAGCTGTTGTTCCTGCCGTTCGTAATTTGGAGAAAATTAATAAAAATGGCCTGCCCATTTTTACGAATCAGTTTGGCATTGCTACATTTGAAATGCCGATTGAGATTGGAAGTCAATCAATGTTGAAGAGAATAAGTAATGTTAAAGAGTATACAAGAGCACCTGATACACTTATTAACTTCTTGGTAAGTCTACAGGTAGTGTGAGTTCGATTAGATTAGGTTACAAGGGCGTGGAGGCAGTAGAATATGTGCAAAATTGGACGATAGTGATTTTTCCCAATAATTTTTGTGTTATCTTGATATATAAATATGTTGATAGATTAATCTAGCACGATAATCAAATTATTATCTTTTTCGCGTCAACATCATAATTAATGCAATGGAATTGAAATTGATGTAAAGTAAAACAAGTTGTTCCAAACCCAACTACGAGCCAAATTACTATAATTATAAAATGCAATCAACAAATAACAAACTCGATAATAATTTGTTTATTGATTTTATTTATTAGTTAATTTATCGAGATCCCATAATCCGGAAACAGAAAGCCACTGAAATTCTGGTTTCAGAAGTAGAGGCAGAACAGGCGAAAATGTTGTTACTGACATAAGAAGTTTGTAGGTTATCTGTGGCTAACAATAGACAATTCCAGAATGAGAAGGAACATGTCATTATTCTATTTAGTTTCCATTGTTTACTGGTAAACAACAGAAGATAGTTGAACTTTAATGATTAATAAGTTCTTTAAATTATCCAAAGTGCAATATTTTTGTAGTGTTGTTAACTGTGGAATGCGGGGAGCAAGAGATGAGGAATATTTTTTTCGATTTGCGGATGTTTCAACCAAGTGAAGTGACTATTTAAATGATCTAAGTGCACCTGAATCTTTTGCCTTTCTCCACCGTTGGAATCACATAGCTACTCTGTTGATTGCGTCCCTCTTCATCTGACATTCCAATTATTATTTAAGTCAATTCAGAGATATTCCACCGACTGCACCATGTTTTTCACGGAGCTCGTTTGCTCAAACGTCCCAGCATAAAACTGCATAGCGGTAGAGTGCTCCCCAAACTCACCGTAGTAATCTTGATTGGTGAAGCTATACCAATTCTGAATCCTGATTAAGATATGGTAGGATAAGCACGAATTTTTCATCAGCAAATTGTTGAAGGTCTTCATTAATGCCTAAAGTCATCATTCAAACAGCTAATTTTGGGAACAAAGTGAGTCTTTCATTAGCCACAATTTGTAGGTTTAACAGTACAGCCGCTCTTTAATAGAAAATAATCAGCAGATAATGGGTTTGACTCATTTATCAAGCTATTGGTTCAATCAAACATCATTATTGTTGAAAACATTGTACTTTCTCTTTTAAAAATATAGGCAGCAACTCATTTCGAACTACTGTATCTCAATTAGTACAAAATATATCACATTCAAATCACACACAATAACGATTAGATCAATTTCTAGTGGTGATCAATTTTGCTCTCCAAATTAATAAACAAAATGATCGGATGAATGTTGATGATGATTATTTACTGGTCAGAGTGGATCAAGTTTGTTCTTCAAGTTAATAAACGATTGGATTGATGTCTCCAATGATTATTCTCTGATCTGTGGACATCAATATTGATCTTGCTACATACAACAAATCAATAACTTGTGTGATTGTATTCATACTTGGTGATTAGTCAATTGCATACAAGTGATTGCCTCAATCACATTGCGTAATGGCTAAGTTTTATGGATCATAATCATTAATTCAATCCATTTTTTAATTGTTTAGTGGCTACTTTTTCTTTCTGTGTAGTAGTATTATACTATTGCCTTTGACATCTAACAATAATAGTCTTTTCTGTTCCAGAACATTCGTCATCAATTATTCTCACTTACTACATTGGAGTTTGTTACCACAGGCCTAATCTCGTTACATCTCGCACTTTTCCAAACAAATTTTCCATTATTCGAAACATTTTCTCGAAGGCGCAAATAATTAAAGATGGCCCTTCTAAAGTTTTTGAAACTTGTTCTTCTAACGAACTTTCACATATTTCAGCGTTCATTGTATCATGGTAGTTTTAGTAAAAACTAAACTGCCTGGTAAAAACTCTACGCTACTTCCAGCATGTACTACAGCATTTCGTTTTCCACAGCTACTGGAGATAGGGAGCAAGTATGTTTTTCACAATCTTGTCAAGAATATTTTGTGCTTACACAAAATTTTTCTATTATTAGTTCTTTTGTACTCGAAGCATGAATATTCAAGTATTATTTTAGTAATGTTGTACAAGTAACAACCAGTTTTTCTCGATATATGTATATAAGGTTCCTTATTGCGTTCTTAACGCATCTGGTAAATCTTCAGTTTTTGGCTTGGCACGTTTTCTTCTATTCGCTCCTGCGATTCGAAATTCTTCTGCAGATGATGTAATGTCTTCTTTGATATTTTACAAAGATCTATTGTTCGCTCTTGTACTGCAAGAACAGGGTGTGAGGGCGTTTGAAATAACCTCCCACATCTAGTATGAACCCTCGTTGTTTTGGAGTTAAATGTTCTCCTTTCGCTTGTTTCATATTAAATTCCACATTAAATACACTGGAACTATTGAATAAATACTAAATATTACTATACACGTTCGACAACTGAACTGTTCACCAATAAAATGCTCAATGTAATTTCGATTAAGATATACCTACCAAATATTGCAAGTAAAGCTATAATAGTTTTATAACGGAAGCTAGACTCCGTTTCACAAGCCACTTGAAGTTCGCCAACCTACCTGCGCAGAAATCAAAATCGGTCGTTTCATGCCATTGGCGTTACAAGCGATATTTCATGCCGACAGCAATTAAATTGTTGACATTTGAGGTAGTGTTTGAAGCCATCATTTAAAGTCGAATATTTTTGAGTTTTGAATATTTTAAGACGTTCAGCTAGTTTATCTGTGAGTGTTGTGTGTTTTATTTTATCTAAAACCATGCTTCCCAAGGAACTTGCTGGAGTTGAAGGAAAAGTTATCCATAGTGAAGGCCGACAGATTCTTAAGCAGCTTTCATGAAGTCTGAAGCGGAACATGGAATCCAATATCCAAAAAACATCATCGGTAAGTCAAATAAGGAAGTATAATTATCCAATATATTACTCATGGCATTCAGATTACCTATTGTAAAATATATAAAAGAGTATACATTACTTCAGACATAAATTAATTCTGATAAGTAATCATTTATATAATAATAATAATAATAATAATAAATGACTTTATTGCTGTGTTATAAAAATACAAGCAAAGGCGACGTTCGCTCTTAGATGATGTTCTCATACGAGAAGCACCAGCTAAGTGGCGCTCTTCCACGCAACCGCAAAACTAAAGATACAATATTCTTTACTTACAATAATTTCTTATATGCTCAAACAAAAGTTAAGTAACCTAATTTCGTAAATACTAAAATGAATGGGTCTGCTGCACTTGTAATGATTTAAAAATGGGAGATTTCAATTTAAGGTGAATAACCTTGAATTAAAAAAAGTTTCATGTAATGTATTCTTCTTTCTCTTATTTTTTGGGAATCAAACCACAATAATGTTTTTTATTTTTTATATCGACGTTTCGGTGGAACATCTAGACCATTGAAACTCCGAATAAGTGAACATAAAATATATATTAAAGATAGGGAGTTCTTTAAGTCGGGTATTTGTAAACGTGCTTGGGAAGAGGGGCATAAAATTCAATGGGATTCGACAAAAATAATATTGAAAGACCCAATAATAAAAGACGAAAAATCAAAGAAATTGCTTGAATACAACTAAATGCAGATAAATGTGTAGCTAGTATTTCAGCCGAATGTAGTCAAATTTGGTTACCAATGTTAGAAAGAGAAATTTCCAATAATCAATTACCTGCGTTATCAGGATAGCATCATAAGTTTTTATCCAGGTTTTCTTATGATTCATCATTGGAGTAGTTGTCAATCGATACACATTTCAACACACAAAATCACCAAACTGAGTTATACATGTTTTGAAAACAAAAATAATCATACACAAAAAAGTAACAACAAACGCTTTTTATTAACAACATTTTCAAAATAAGCGAAAAAAAGCGCTATCCCAATAAAAACCGTTCCTGGAACGTGCACTTCACTGGATTCCATTTCTAGTAGACTATCATATCGTTAGAATGTCATAAAATAAAATATTTTATTTCACATTTTACCGGATGTGTAAAATCTACTATGAATGGACCTTAATAAAATTTGACAACAAAGTTTTGTAGTCATAAACTTCAAAGTATTATTGATTGTCTAGTTGTCATATTTTTTTCGTTGTGTCAGATAGCTGGAACGCTACCGAAACGTCGAAATAAAAAATAAAAAACATGTGGTTTGATTAAAAAAAAAAAGAGAAAAAAGTATAATACTAATGTCTATAATTATCTTAAACACAATAAAAACAATATTCACAGCATGACTAAATTTCATATAATATACTTTTCATTGATTGTTAAAATCTATATCTATATCTACATTGCGGAGAGCGAACTTAGGTACTATAAGTGAAATTTTTTTGTGGCGGCTGTTAAAAAGTATGGGCTTTAGGTATATAGTTTTAATTAGTTATTGAAGTGTTAGAAGGGAATATGATTTTGTGAATGAAGAAAATTGTGAAATGGATAAAACAAACTTGAAACAAAAATTGAACTGAGATAGACATTGTAGAATGAAAAATATTAAAAAGTAACTATTTATTTGAAATATATATCTATTGTAGATGGCAGCGCATGAAAGATAACAGGAGGGTGATTATGGGATCGCCTGATATTCGCCATAAGAGAATTACTTTATCAGAAAATATCATTAAATATAGAGAAGTATGGAATATTGTTTATACTAAGGAAATATACATTCACAGCTTCTACGTGCAATCCAAGAAACGGTATGGTACATCAGAGGAAGTTTTGAAAAAGGTGGAGAAAAAGGATTTATTCTTAATACCCCATTGAAATCTCGTTCAGGTTTGTATTATTCATATATACCTATAGAACAGTTATATTTTGTGAGTAGCTGCTGTCCCTTATATTTGCATAGACTTCACTTATATCATATATAATATAACCTGTTTCAACTCAATTTATAGTCTATATAGAAAGGACAAGGAGTAATAAATCATTCATTTAAGTAGATTTCATAGACGTACCAAAATATATTTTAAGAGGGTATACCGTAAGGTACATTTTGTATTGAACGAATGAGTTGCAGCTATTGAGATCGATGAGTCATTAACACAAAGACTAAGGCGTAAAGTCCATGGATTTTACTTACGAAAGGAAATTCCAGCACTTGACAAAATTATGACATCAGTGCATGAAGATACGGACTATCCAAAATTCTCCAGAATGACATTATGCAAACT
>CAJUYG010003937.1:0-18660 GCA_910591675.1 Galerucella calmariensis | reverse complement strand
ATTTTTAAATGATTTATTTTGGGTATGTTCATACCATAACAATATATTTAAATTTAAAGAAAATTTTAAGTTTTATCATCATAAAAGTGAACAGCATTATATTTTTTGACAAACAAAAACAATCTCTTTTTTGCTATTGAATTAAAAAAGTACATGGTAATTATAAACATAAAATAAAAAATGGCAACCTAGCAACCTCTTTTTTTCAGCTTCATAAGACATTGTACAAAAATATATCAAAAATACTAAAATTATACCGAAATTCTTACAAACGTTCTTTGACTAAAAATGTTCCGTCGAACGTAAGGTGGGGGCAATATACCCAGCACCGCTTTCAAACACAAATGCACTCCTTGACTGATCGAAGTCCACTGTATTGGTATGACTATTAGATACCTTAAACACTGTTGAGCAGCTATTAAAACTCACGTAAATATAATCATGCGTATTACAAAAATATAGAGGTTTAAAATTTGTACTGGGTATGACATACCCTACCTTGCGCACGAAGGGTTATTGTAACGTTTATTCAAATTTCTATTTACAATTAATTCATGTTTACAGATTTATATTCAAATACAGTCCTTATTTAATAATTTATATATCACACTAAACACACACTAACTATAATTTATATGAGTGTCACTTTATCGAGGCGCGATTGCTTTCTTTCAGTATCAACACTAACTGACTAACTAACTCCGCTGCGATGCTCGTCGCCTATTTATACTCGCACGTCGTGTAGTTCGAGAAACCTCTCGAAATTCTGGTGGATGCACTGGGTTTTTCTAGATGCTACGTGTTCCAGATCATTCTCGAAAATAAGGCGGAGAAGCCATAGTCGTATCATATGGGAATTTCACTGGGGGCACTAATTGAGCACACTAATGCAGCAGCTCGCGTAACAATATGTTATATGATTTCTCTGTTAATTATTTTGGAATATAAACTACAACCTTTTTGTATTTCTCAATTCAAAGTTCCAATATATATGAATAATATATTCAAATGTTGATCATATTAGTATCAATAATTAGCAAATGACGTATGAAGGTCTTAAAATTAAAATTTATAGAATCAAATTGAATTTATATCGAGTGTTGTGTTCACGAAACTGTTCCCTTGCCGAATTAATAAAACGATATGGACTGTATAATACTAATATTAACCACCGTTAGAACTGACAGTATGTTACATATAAAATTGAATGAATGATGTTCTCTAAACGGCGTTTTAGGCTAAATTGCTGATAATACGAAACTTTAAACTGCACCGGATATTTTGTTTACATAAAGCACACGTGCAACTTCAAACAGAAAAAATTCTATACTCGAGAGTTGATCAATTACAAAGATCACGGGTAGCGGACCAACTGAGCTGGACATCGAGTAATGAGTTGGTTTTATGTTCATTGTTATTGATCAACGTGAAAAAAAAACTAAAAAGTTATTATTCAATTGAATAAAAAATTGTTCACAGCAAAGCAGCGAATAATGGATTTTGGTTTAACAAACTTTGTTATCAAAGTCTATTTCTACAACAACAACAAAAACCGTAATATTAGTAATACAATTTATTCAAATTGTAGAGCGGAAAAATACTTCCATTTATCGTATTTTTGATATATTACAGGGTTTTCCAAGTTTTCTTGACATTTTCACCCCAAATAATTTAAAAAGGACGTTAAATACTCGCAAAAATGGTAATATAAACGAGGAGATAAGATAACGATCAGAAGACTGCTATTACTTGCAAATTTAACTAATGAATGATAATGGAAAATGGACAATACAAGTTAAAAGGTTCTAATCTTAATAACCACTCAAATGTTATTCCCTATTGCTTTTTTAAAAACTTCATGAAGGATACAAAATATTGAATATTTTCCGAGAAGATGAGGACATAATACATTTTTTTGTTCGAGAATGATTCGACTCTAATTTATCCCTCATTGGATTTGCAATATTTTGATTTTACCTTTTTATATAGGGTGAGCCATGATGAACTGTACTCACTTCTCCTATATAAAAATGCACGTAAAGCGAAAAAAAAATCTTCTTGTTTTGAATTTCAATATACAGGGTGAATTATTGATCAAACAACGTATATTTTCAATGATTAAGTCGATTTGGCCCATTTTTTGGTAGAAGTGTTTATTGGTGTCTGGCTACTAACTAATATATTCAGAAACAAAAAAATCAAGGACCGTCACCGTGAAAACTTGTAGGACTAATTGAACACTTCCAACTTCATGTGATTTTTCTAAAATATGCTATAATTTTTCCAGGAGGCATAAACAGATAGCTATACCTGGGTATTCGAATTTTCAGTTACACGTATCTCACATGTCCATTTGAAGATTAATTTTAGAGTCGAATTGAAAATTGGCAAAAATGACATATCTTTCCGGATAAAAATAATGTTCAGTCTTTGTAAGGATATCTCTAAAATATACAGAAACGACACACACTGTTCTCTAGTATGGTATATACCATAATTTGAAGTGGTTTACAGGGACAGTTTTGGAAATCTGGCATATCTGGCTCGTCTCAGTAATTAAACCTCTATGTATTTTTTCCATGCGATGCGATTCGAGAAAATTGCTCGCAACAAAGATTCTCAGTGAATTTCTGGAACTCAGAAAAATGTTTTCTCGGAGTAATGACCACCAATACAACGTGATTGAAAAGGAGCTGAAAAATGGTACCATTTGACGTCAGCTGCCTGTTTTTGCTGAACGCTGTTTCGTAAGAAAACGTTCCATATATCATCTGATTAAGTGTTTGTTCGGAAAAACTCTGAACAGCGGGAGAAATAGATTTGGGACAACTAATTACTATTAAGTCATGGTCTGACTAGAACTGACTTTAACACTGGGAAAAACTTAGTTTCATCCAACAAAGGAGCTTTGCAGCCTCTACACTTAACTTATTAAGATCCCTAAAGATTTAGTTTCTTGGTATCTTTATTGACGGTGCCACTTAAATGCCTACATGTGAACAAAAAAATTATACTTTACTTGCATTGCAATCTAATCTGTTTCTAATAAGCTTGATTCTTCTACTGCTTCAACAACACAACAAATATGCCTGAAAAGGCAACGTCCATCCTCAAAACCCGAGGAAACAGTACTCATAACACTCTCCAAACTTTCCATGTCATTTAATTCTCTTCGACAATCCCAAAAATTCTTGCGTTACCCTGATGAATGCAATCCCTTCCTCCCTTAGTATGGTAATCAAGACGCTCCGTTACCTGATTCAGCCCTACTAGTGCTTGGAAATGATGACGGCACCAAGAGAAGCCACCTGAGAGGCCAAACAAAACAACCGTACTTTTTAGTGCTGAAAAGTACCTGAGGTGACTAAAGGTCCTTAATTTGGTTTTTATATGTAGAATGAGGTATTTAATACACCTGCTTGGATCTCATTTCGCTATACGCTCATAAAAAACGACACAATTTCAGGTGTTTTCTGCTACTAGCCAGGTTGATATTACGATCAAATACTGCTAAAATTTCTCAACACCTTATCGCTATGGCTTTCAAGTGCAAAAGTGGTGAACTATATGGGTTAATTATATAATTTTAATGTGTTTCATAATATGAGTAGTGCCATGAATAACATAATTTCTGATTCCAATCATATAATTTAACGACTCATTAGTGAAGACTGCTCTAATTGGTGTTATGCAATATTTGCTAGCCCCAATACGTCTATTAGTGAGGAGGTATAACTGTGATTCTGCGACAAAACGAAAGTCAATCGAATTAAATGTTATGCTTTATCGTATTTGTACGATTTTATTGAAATTCTTGGAAAAAATTGAGAATGCAACACAAAAAACGGCAACAAAAATCTTACAATCATACGACAAATAGACAAAACAAAGAAGATACACAGTCAAAGACGACTGAGGTTACATATTACAGAACAAACACGCCGCGAGAGTGCTTTTGTGAACAAATGTCATATATTCCATTTCCAACAATGTTGTCACACTAAAATGGGCACACTTGTCCTCGAGATAAAAGAAGAACGAAAACAAATAATCATTCAATCAAATAACTTTGTTGTGAAATGACATTTTTATCGTTAGGTTTTACGTTATGGGCAAAGAGCAGCACAGATATTCAAAAGCCAGTTATAAGTTTCTTTGACAACACCGCATCACGGGCTCCAGAGGATATAATGAAAGCAGACAGAAACAGATTATGTTGGGCGTTAGTATGTCATATCAGGCTAATAGGGCTTGTCTACTATCTACTATCAGTGCACACACACACACACTATTAGCCTTGAACAGAAAACGTGTTATATAGGAGCTAGTACTAAAGTTCCACCAATATTCAGCTAACGCCTCGGCAGATAACAATATTATCCTGAGGTGGGCACGACAGGAGTAAAGGTAATCGGATTGCCGATTCCTTAGCCAGGGAAGCAGCTGGACTATAAATCTTAGGACCCCGTGACACCTACGGCTTAACGACTTCGACAATTACGGAACTAGCCAAACTTTGAACCCATGCTCAATCCCTTAAGAGATGGGACGGAATCAAAGGATGGAGTCTTGCTGGGATTACCCTGAGCGACCCTGGGAAGCTAGCGCCGAAGGAATATTTGGCGATGACCAGGAAAAATCTACAGTTAACAGTAGGATTTCTGACTGGCCACTGTCAACTAAGGAAACACCTCTAAGTAGGATGTGTGAGCTGGAAGATGAAACTGTCAGGCATGTCTTATGCGAGTGTCCGGAGTTATTGTCGATCAGAGAGTGTGTTCGGTGAGTTCTGGCCTACACCTGCCGATATAAAGGAGATGTCTCCTAGTGACCTGTCCGCCTTCCTGGGAAGGACAGGACGGACGATGACCTAGGAGGACAGCTCCTCGGGAGGATGTACAATGGGTCACATATAACCAAAGTGCTGTGAGCCCACTCTACAGATACAGATACGTCATATTACGCCATTTACCAGTTTTGAATTAACATGTTGATTTTAAAAGGTCAGGATATTTAATACCATTTTGATACATAATATTGTGTGCATACTTAAATATTCATCAATTGATGTTTGGGAGGATTTCTCTCGGTGGTCGTTCCCATCAATAAACTATTTAATAATATCAATATTTATTGGAATTATTCATAAAATACATGTTTCACCTTGAGAAGTAGCTTCAAGTACAGCTTCAGAAAACAATTTTATAAGAAGTCAGTACATTATAAAATATGTGAGCGATAAAAGATATGACATATTGACCTAAAACTTTCCAGTCATCAAACTTTTATTGTTGTATTGCATTTAAGATCTCACTTTGTCATCTGTACACTTCATTTCAAGTCCGTGACAGTTTAAAATAAGGCAGAAATTGTAGATATTATCAGTCAGATATTATTGTAATGTAAAGCATAGTGTGTATCAAGATAAAAAGAATATTGAAATTGCGCATTAGAATATCAAATTCACTTGTGTCATGTCGTAGAAACATTATCAGAATAGTTTGTTCCCAACCTACTGCCCCACCTTATTGATATAACAGAATTGGCATTTATTTTGGAGATCATGTTAAGACGGTTGACTTATGTTGGAAGAAGCGGATGAAATTGTTATTGACGTTACAAAGCCGATATGTAGCAACTAACAGATAAGATGACTTCTCTGTATCTCGTAACTTTGGAAAAATATCCAAACATCGTGTTGTCATGGAACAGCTTAACAATATGGTTCATCCAATAGCCTTTTTGGTGTACGTCATCGATTTTTAATGTCCCTCTAACACATTACGTAATAAGAAATGGAAAACAAGGTAGGTCTATGATCAATCCTAACCAAAATATCACAATAATGAATCGATTCAATGTATTATAAACGTTAACCCTAATCTTTGATTTACAAAAATTTCATTGGTTGATGTTTAGATTTCGCGCAAGCGCAACCTATTAATCGGGAGCTCAAAATACTACAAAGGCGCTTCTTTTGTAGCGGCAATGTGTCTTGCGCCTTTTTCTACTGTCTCACTGACAGTTCTTGTTAGGTCTGTACTTTGTTGCTCAAGATCAATTATTATTCACGAAGTGAATATCAATCTTATCGTTATACCCATATATTTAAATAATATAAGAATATGCATAATTACACGGAAAAACATCAGCATTTTGGAAGTTCCCAGTATTTTCAGTTATGAAAAGAAGCTGGTAATTATTGAATTCAAAGCCTTTTCGAATTTGGCTGAATACGATCCTGATGATGTTATTTATTAAATTTGAGGTAAGCTTTATGTCAAAATAGCAAGTAAAATAAACGACATATCCAGAACCCGAATATACGTCACAAACAATGACGCACACCACGAAGGCTATCAAATTTACTCTATCACAATTTTATGAACAATATGTCAGTTTTTTTTTGTATTCGGAAGTTCGCCTTAACATCGACAATAAATGAAATTGAACAAATTGAGGAACCAAATCAAATTTGTTTAGAAATATTGGGAAAATCATGTGCAGCGAGTGTATATTTACTGCCGAAAATAGCTCACGAACGATACCAAAAAGAATATGAAAATTTTGAGGAGTGGCGTGAAAGCAAGAATGTGAAGGTAGTTAAAGAAAACTCACTGTGGTCCCAACTTTTCAATGTTGAAACTTGCTTTGAAAGTTTATGACAACATTGACATCTCAAGGACACCTACAAAGATGGTATTTTCAGATATGGAAAACTATTTTTGTTCTTGATATTATTGTTGAGGAGATATGTATTTTTTTGCTGGAACAGAAAATAGAACCCTTGATCTAGTATATATTTATTTCCAATTTTAATGTCGATTATTCAACCAATCATGGATCGACAATATGTAAAGGAGTACTTCAATTGGATGTGCGCGAGAACGTCTCATTGCATCTTTGATGGCTATAACATGTGAAATGGAATTTTCAACAAATATGAACCTGATAGCTAGTAGAGTTTATCGTCAATTTTGATTGTAAGTACACAATGTGAATACCTAAATATATTTTTATCACACCTAGATGGTAAATATTGAATAATTTTCCTCGTTTTACATTTGGAATATTAATTTACCCACCCAAATTGTATACCGTATTTATCAAAGATCTCGTATACCTATGTGAGTTTAACAAGCGTTCACTTTTTCAAATCGGGTACATGAATCAATAATCAAACTACGTCCTACATAATATATAATGTGTTTATTGTTTAGAGTTTCAATATTTTTTTATATTCAGAAAAGGAATTTTCATTTCCCAAAACCTGTGCAATATTGAGAATAAACCTAATTCCTTTCAATGATATAACAGTGATCTCTCGAAGATTACCATGAATAAAGTATCCCAGAAGTATGCCAATACTGCTTCAGTAGGTACACCTAATTCTACAACAAGAAGATAACTATCGGAAATGTTACTTCAATCGTTAACTGATAAACTTATCAATTAACGCCTTAATTTAATACTGCATACTGCTCTATGCAAAGTTATTAATCTGCTTAAGGCCCGGTTGTACATTTGAAGCTTAAAATTCAGCTCAACTGAGCTGTGCTTAAAATATAAGCTTAGCTCAACCCTAAGCCTGTTGTACAAAACATGGTTCAGTAGCAGCTCTACTAAACCTATATTTGCAAGTGTTGGTAGAACTTCTTTCGAAATGACGCATGCGTATGAAGTAAATTGGTCACAATATGTTGTCAAATAACCTAACTAATGTCATATTTGCTACCTATTAGTTTTACAAGAAATTTCCTTTGATATACAATCTGTCACAAAGCTAACGATTTGATTAGGAAGACGAAGTCTTTGAATAAACTCATGATCTCTCCAGCATTCAAAGTGATTCATACGCTCTCTGTACACCTGAGGTCTTCTCGGGTGTTATACGATTCCAATAAGTTCCAAAAAATCCTGATCATCGGTTAAAATATCCATAATTAACTTTGACAAAAGTACAGGTTATGTTTGCATTCACATTTAAGCCACGGAACATGATAAAAATTTATGCTCCGTGCTTGAGCTTACATTAAACCTTCCATCTTGGAGGCTTTACTAAGCTCAAGGTTTAAATGAAGCTCAACCATAAGCCAACTCAGTACAACAGCAATCTGACGCTGAACCTGAGTTCACACTTGAGCCTTCACTAAGCTACAATTGTACAACCGGTCCTAAATGTTTGTAGTATTGTTATTGTCAGAACATTTATGAATTGTCAGATATATTGTGATATCAGGAGAATAAGTGATACTTCATGTGCTGAGTGTGGAAAGTCAACTTATTTCACAGTATATTTCCTTTTTGGTATGGCTACCAGTCATATAGGTGACAATTAATTGAAACTAACCTGACTATCTCTAATTTTCAAGAATCAACAAAGTCCATAATTTGTATTTTGTCGATGAAATGGCAAAAAATGGCGTTTTGTTGCTGTTACCAGAAAAAGTGGAAGCTGAAAAGTACTCTCAAGCTAGCAGATGTGAAAGGCAGACAGATTGCTTGAAATGAATATAATATCAAGTCCACATTAGATGAAATATTAGATGACATGATACATACATTAATAACATCTGAAAACAAAGTAGGTTCATGAAAAATGGAATCTTGCGAATCTGAATAATAAGGTAGAAGGAGATAAACTGAAGGATAAAATTGACGGTATAAAAAACAATCTTCATAATAATACAAGTGGAACGGAAAAATGGTTGATAAATCAATTAAAAAAAGCAGAATTCGAATAGTACCTATATAAATTTGGAAGACTTCAGAGCTGTCAATGAAGTCACTCATCCAGATACGACAAAGAACTACAAGATCAGAAAAGAGTTAGTACATAATTTCATCAAAAAAACAGCCAACTGAAACAGTTTGACATGAATAGGATGGATCCGAAAAGACCAGTTAATAGTATACGGGAGGTGAAAGTACAGAAAAAGGAAGGCGAAGAAATCGAAGAATAATAATTTATTCCATCCTAGGCCTACTATAGAAATTTTCCATGAATATATCGCAATATTGATTTGTAGTCCAAGTGATGGAGAAATTTCCAATTTTTAATAAAAAAAACCGTAGCTGCAATGAATAGTATATTGAAGTATAAGTGGATATTAAGGTCTTTAAAACACGCGCGATTTTTCGAGCACGATGGCAAAGCCGGAGTGCTCGAAATAGAGCAAGTATTTTAAAGACCAGTTATCCACGAATACTTTACGCTATTTTTTTCATTGGAGCACTTTGAAATTATAAATACTGGTCTATAACTACTACAACAAGGAATGGAAATCATAGATGGAAATAAGAACTAAATCATGGAGACTATATAAGGAGACCGAACTCCATGTATTTCAATTTTTGCACAAGGTAGAGGGCGCCAGCTAAGAATAAGAACCTTCATAGCCAATCATAAAACTTTAGTCCATCAAGTTTTATTGGTTGTAGGATCTTTTGACAGTTCGCGCTTCACGTGTAAAGTAAGTGAGGTTAGGAAATATAACCAAAACATTTTTTGGATAAGAAATCTTTTTTTTGTCCCCTTTTTTAAAAAAATATCGAAAATTGTGATCGTTTTTGGGGTAAAATAATCAGCTGAATGTATTATACGAATATATACTATCATGTCTTATTTGTTCTGGAATTTAAGAACTAATTTAAAGGTCCAGCACAGTTACAATGAGTATAAAAGAGAAATTTGAAGAATAAAGAAGACACCCTCGTGAAAGTAAGTATATTCTAGATCCAAGTTCACCCCAATTATGAAAAATAGATTCAAGTTGAATTAAGAAATACCTATGTATGAAAATACATTATGTATAAAGTTTTTCTGAATCTGGCTTCCTACATAGTAAAATATTAACTAACAAAAATATGAAAAAACGAAGAAGGAGAAATCAATTGAAATGCTTGGAGGCAGTGTATAATTTCAAATGTACTATATTGAATGGCCTTCGAATAATTTAGAATTGGAGCATCATATTTTGCAACTAGAAGAAATAGAATAGAAAACATAGAAGGTAGGTATGTATTGATAAATGTCACTAGCTATAAGCTCTAAACACAAATTTGGTTCTATTATTAAGAAATAATGAAACAATTACATAATTGATAATATCTAATATTTTAGGTTATTTTCATGAAATTAACAAAAATATGATTGTTTCCAAACTGGTCAAGCCTTTAGATGAAGAAATTATGAAAATGTTAAATACCTATACAGATTTTCATGGGAAGTACCTAATCAACTACACACCATGTAACTTCTTTCACCTAAAAATAAAGTGTACAATCTGTATTTTGTCTCTTACTTGAAATCTACTTATTTTATGGCCTGTTATATTTATATCGCCTACTATAAGTTGGTAATAAGCTTACTGTTAAAGTTAAAATAAGGTAATTAGGAAACTTGATAGATTTACCTTGATTTATAGGATTACAAGTGAACACATAGATAATATATATCTTGATACCAGATTGGTTTTAGAGAAAATGCTCAACTATACATTCACTATTGAACCTAACATCAAATATACAAACCTCTGGACTATGAAGAAAACTGTGTAGCTATTTTTCTAGACATTACAGAAGCATTTTAGGGTATTTGGAACTGTGGTATGTCCTACAAACTATATTAAGTGATGTGTCATAAATATTTGAGACTACTTTAGTGATAGAGCATTACAAGTAAAAGTGCCAAAAATTTATACCTTAACAAGGACTTCTGTAGGGCTCCCTGCTGTCCTATAATTTACTCTACAATCTATATGTGCTGTTACAACTACCATTTTGCAATAGTGGTTTAACGTGTGGAAGTTGATGCCTGCACAGGTTTTCAATATAAGATAATAAAATGATTCCCATCATGCAAGAAAATAATTGTTTCAAGTAGGTACTTTATTTTAACAATACAAAAGTTTATTTCCTAAAAGCAAACACAGTGGAAAGTCACCAATCGTAAAATACATGAGTACACAAAATATATATCTGTTGATATTCATTAACTCAACTGCACAAAACATTCACTACACTATTTTTAATACTCTGTGTTTTATCTATTAATGCTATTCCATAATTGCCTAGACTGAACTTACTTGGCTGTAGATTGGTAAGAAATAAGTGTCATTGATTAGTTTCAATGTCTTATGGTTTCATTAATCCCTATTGGTAAAGTGCACCAATAATTGCATAATTTTGTTCTATTTCTTGAATATATTTGTTTGAATTCATGTTCTCACCTCATTTATATTTTCATTTCCTATTTTTATCTGAATATCAACTGAATTCATATTTTTTCTGTATCAAAGGCATACTAGTACTTTCATCAGATTAGTTTCATAACTCAGTTCTTATCAACCTCTAGTTTTTCTTCAAATCATTGTTCGCCTTTCTTCTTCCTGATCTCTTATAATAGGTATACTTGTATAGAACAGAATAATATCAGCAAAATAAAGTATTTTGTATGCAATTGTGCTTTTTCTATACTTCTCACAAGTGGGGTATAATTATAATTTTGATTCAAGATAATAATTATCTCCTACTTTATTTAGGTATCTGAATATTTTTGATTACTGAAAAAACTTCAGTTTTCCTGAATTAAATTCAATTTGCATCTTCGTTTTATACCTAATCTGCACTACCAACCACTATTGCAATGGCTTTCAACAACGAACACCCTGCCTATTTTAAATAATTTTTATATTTCTAGTTTTTTAGTAATGTTCACTATTGGACTACTGTCATCTATAAAAAGTAAGGTTATTGTAGTTTCTGTCAGAAATGGGTTCTTAAGGTACAATACGCACGCTGCGGTCAAAAACCAAACTACTTAGAAAGACGATTTTGAGGACAGATTTGTCAATTTTTCCCATATGAATTAGTTCTCCTTATCTAGTCTCCATGAACTAAATGTCGAATGTTTGAATTCGTGATGTATATGATGTATACCTTGCGTTGTCATGGAAATGAGGGAAACATAAACTAATTTGTATTTTGATGGAAATTTGACCTTATCGAGTTCTGTGAATGTCAATAGTATTAATTTAAATACCATTTCTAAGATTCGAAAAATCGAAATATTAATAGGTATTTCAAGCAATACCAACGGCATTTTCCATTTCAATTTATAAATTTGACATAGTTAAATATTGTTCGAATGAAATTTTTGACGTCACAAACTACTTCTGTCAGATCAATGATGAAAAAATTGTCATTTAGACATGATTTAAACCATAGATTAAGACTTCGTTTCTCGAGCTGTTGATGTCGACACGGTAACTTTAAAACACGCCCATGTGTTAAAGTTCGATTTAAACACGCTGAGGCGTACTTTGAATAGGTAAAATGGTTCACCAATAAAAAAAAATTATATTCAGAAGGACCCTTAACTTGCTTTCAAAGTACGGTATCCGCCAGAAACAGAGAGTGCTGTGGAGTTGTTTATGTAATATGGATTTGTCATATTTGACTTAATTGTCATTAGTTGATATATTAATAGTACGCTGCAGTTATATTTGATTTAAAAATGGTTCTAACAACGGAAGAAAAAGTTTTTGTGGTAGAGCATTATTTTCGTTCATACGGAAAAGGTCGTAATGATAATCAGAATCCACTTACTGTCAACCAAGAGCGTTATAGAGAGAAAATTATTATACCTTTTGTGAGAGATCTAAAAAACTTTTGCCGTTCACGGAATCTACAGTTTCGCACACAATGGTTACAACAAGATAGTGCAACGAGCCATACAGCTGTGCGCACCTTAGAGTTACTCCGTCAGCATTTCGATAATAGAATAATTTCTCGGGGAACAGACTTCGAATATCCTTCTCATTCACCTGATCTGACGCCACCTGACGCATACAATGAAGGACAAAATATTTCAATCGGAAAATCCGCCGGCGAATATTGCCGAACTACGGGAAAGTATACAAAATATTTTTCGGCAGTTACATCAACCACTTTTTATAAATATGTTTATTGACTTACAAAATCGATATGAAGCTTGTTTGCGTCGAAATGGTGAACATTTTGAACACTTACATTACAGAAATTAAAAATTTATTTTCATTTTAATTTTCGGTACTGTTTATTTTGGCGGATACTGTACATAGCCGAATACCATTCTTCGACATAAAAGTTTATCAAAACTAGTTTTTTTCTGACATGGCGAATGTTTAGTACCCAGTATGTACTAGATAATGAAGATGATTTTTAAAATGGATAGATATAAATAATACCTCAATTGTGACATATTTCTCTTGAATGTTGTTTTAGTGTAATGGAATTAAACGAAACATTCAAAATTGAATGAATCTCATCTGATTAAAACAAAGCTTATAGCGGAATGGTCGCTAGACTAAAAATGTTTTATAAGGGAAATAAGGGCAGCTGTTTGCAACAGATAAGTGGAAAGGTAGCTGGAGGCTCCTCGGGACAGAGTTCTTCAAGTTAGATTAGAACTTTCATGCAGGTAATTTTGAAAGTGAGTGTCTTTTTCGACCGTTACTTTTCTATAGGGACTAACACATTTAGTTGGGATAACTTTTTGATAAAAAATACTATCTTTAAAAGGAGTTTTTCATATTTATGTCGTGAAACCTAATATATTTATTATAACCCCCCACAAAGCAGTGATAAGGTTTTAATTTTCGTGAATAGGGTTCTGTGATGGCTTGGCATTTTACCGGTGTATCTTAATTTATCCAGACTCCATTTGCGTCCGGTGATAGAACGTTAACTTTGCAGTGAAGATTTCAAATATTTAATTATTGCTCAAAAATACATTTTTTGGTGAAATAGTCATCAAGTTAATAATTATAGCTCCGAAATTTGGAATATCCAAATTTCTATGAAATATATGAACGGAGAAGCTTACGACTGTCTCTTCATCATAGTTTCTCAAGCACCAACGTAGTAGGGAATTGTGCAGTACATGATAATATAACATGTGATTAGGATACTTCTGATTGAAGTAGAATTACAGGTATGTTGAAAATTCCTAATTTAAAGGACGTACCTACCGTTGTAGATGTTCGAAGATTTGAATATAAAGTATAATCGTTATGCAAAATGACTACCAATTTTCGGAATGCCACATGGATTTATCTTTTTATTTAAATTCTCTCAACTCACATTTCCCTTTCCCCTCGCTATTTATGTTTCACTGTATCTAAAATAGATGCTTATCCAGAAAGAATCATTGAGCTGTGACTTAAATAGTGGTACAATTATATGAACTTTCCATTCATTTGGCAGGATATTCAAATTTGCTTCATTATGTGGTTTTTATTCGTTTGCATAAGTCCAAATTGTAATTTAAGCACAATTCCTGAGTCATTACAATATCCGGGCAAATGAAATTCAGTGGATTTTCAGCTCCTGGGATATACATTGTGTAAGATATTGTTTCTGTGGGATACCATTCCTGGTCTATATATTCTTCAACGTTCCGTTCCTTTGTTCTTGAATACCTACAAACGATATTTTAATGTGCATTAGCCCAGCATGCCCGCCCATAAGACCAGACATAGTATAGACATCGAGAACACTGAAGTACTTGACAAATGTAAGAACTATACAGAACGCCTTTTTATTAAAATGGATGGAGGAAAAACATCCAATGAATACTAAGACCGATACTGACGGAGTGGACTTAACTTACTCAAACCTTATAGACATGAAACTATAACTCAAGAAGGAAATACATTATAATTATTCCGTAACTGATACTAGTGAACACATTGACACAGAAACTTACATCAATCAATGAACTAACGGAGAATCAAATACCACCTTTGAAATTGCTACCCACTAACACAAATTTATAAATGTTTAATTTGTTACTTCCAATTTTGGTGGAATAATTGAAATTTAAACTTGTTTTTGTGGAAGTATTTTGTATTTTTAATATAATGGAGATTTTTCATATTATTTTTCAATCAAAAGTTTCGTTCTGATGAAGTTGACGAAGTGCAACGAAAGCTTGACAAAACCAAGTGTGTACCTTGAAGTAAGTATTTTTTTCCAAAAAAATACGAAATGTAATCAGTAATATAATATATATTTTTTTAAATGGAAGAATTTATTTATCACACAACAGCTAATATTCAACTTCAACTTCAATTCAGTGTACCTTGGTATCTATTTTTTTATAGGCAGATAACAGCACTTAAAAGTTAGCTGATTTTCATGTTTGATTTTTCTTCTCACTTTGTTCCAGTACATAAAATTATTGGCGCCCCTAAAGTTTTTCTTTTTTTCTCGAAATAAAATATTCATCTGATTATTATTATTATTATTATTATCTAATTTCCATCAGATAGCAAAGCCCTGGGAACTGGCTTTGTTATCTCAAAATTTTAAATCAGTTTGGCAAGAAGCTGCTCTATCAATTTTTCAATTTTCTTTTTCAATATTCATCGCCGGGACTCATGTTTTGTTTCAGTGGAAAATCCGAAAAAAAATGATTTTTTTTCAACATTTCAACCATCATTTTTGGACCCGATATTTCAAACAAAAAACAGTTTCAATGTGTCGGACTGTATCGTAAACTATTCAAAAAAATATTTTCTCTCAGGTTATAACACAAAATTCGATTAACTTCCAGATAATATAATTAAAAGTACCTACCACTTTCAGAAATACGTATTTACATGTTAATAACAAAATAAATGTCAAAAAAATGATAAGATAGAGGCGGGCACATCCTTAGTTCCGTTATTTTGAATATCTTGATTCATAAATTAACTGGAAGACCAATAATCCAATCAATGAAGGAAAATTTTCATGAAATCGAAAAAAATAAAAATTTCAGTTCATACCTAGTATAGTTGAAATGATACCCTCCTTGGTGTGCGTCATCGATTGTGACGTATATCCGGGTTTTCGGCATGTCGTTTATTTTATTTGCTATTTTGACATATAGTTAACTTTAAATTTGATAAATAAAATCATCTGGATCGTATTCAGCCCAATTTCGAAAAGGCAATGCAATTTATAATTACCAGCTTCTTTTTCTAACTGAAAATACTTGAGAACTTCCAAAATACTGATGTTTTTTCGTGTATCTAGGCATATTTTTGTATTATTTAAATAAATAAAACAATAAGATTAATATTCACTTTTCATAAATAATAGGTTTGTTCCCGTAGCAAGTTCCTAACTGTTATGGACATATTGAGTCTGCGCAGTATCAAAAAAGCGTTCCAGCAGAGCTTTAACTCTGATACTGCGCAGACTCAATATGTCCGTAACATGTCCATAACAGCTAGGAACTTGCTACGGGAACAAACCTAATAATTGACCGTAAACAACAAAGTACACACCTGACAAGAACTGTCAGTGTGACAGTAGAAAAAGACGTAAGACACAATGCCGCTACGAAAGTTACGCCTTCATAATATTTTAACCTCGCGATTGATAGGTTGTGCTGGCGCGTAATCTAAACATCAACCAATCAAATTTTTGTAAGTCAAAGATTAGGGTTAACGTTTGTAAAACATTCAAACGGTTCATTATTGTGATATTTTTATTAGGATTAATCACAGACCTGCCTTTTTTTCCATTTCTTTCTACGTAATATGATAGAAGGAGATTAACAATCGATGACGCACACCAAAAAGAGTATTATTTCAACTATACAAATTTTATTGCACATAATTTTATATTCGAAGTGATCCACCACAAGTTTTTTTTTATAAATTTTTCAATGGAACCTACATGAAGTTACTATTGAATTATCATGGAATATTACGTTAATTTTGAGTGATGTAACGCGTTTTCTTCCTACACGTGGCTCCTGCCACCCGAACACGTCACTATAGCCACCCTTGACTTGAAATCCTTCGACGGAATGCTCGGGCGCCAGATTTTTAACGTGGTTTGCTCCACGGCCCCTTGACCCTTAGCGTCAAGAGTTCCAGATAGCCCCAGATGGAGGTTACGGAAAATTCCAGGTGTCTTGTTGAACTTACTTTAACTATCTTTCTAACAAAGCTACAACACGGATGTTTCAAATATCGGTCCTTTACACAGAAAAAAATATCGTACGTGATATTGATGTCCCATGATCATCAATTTCAAAATCATTACGATGATGCCCTTTCCATAGTATTAATGTGATGAAATGATTATGATGATGCTTAAAAAAATTGGTTGATATTTTTTTGGATTATTAGAATGTATGCTTGGTCATTATACTAATGCAAAAATTTAATTATTTTTGGGCCAAAATACATCAAGATAATGATATTTCACATCAATACGAGCATAATTTACATTAAACCAATCACCTAGAGGACATAAGTTAATCATTGCACAATGAGACAAAATAATGTCAGTGACTATAAATTAATACTCCAAAATGTATGAGTCAATAATAGAAAATCATACAAATAATTCCCATAGACATCAGCTAATGTCCCCCAAGCATTAATATAATACCCAAACGTATTGAATGATACAACAAATCATAACTTAATGATCAAATACGTTAAGCTTATGTCCAAATACATTAATATTACGTCTTGTTGTCTCCCACCACCTAAGCACTTGCTCAATTCCTGCTAAATTTAAGTGGAGAGAAACAATAACAACATCGCCTCCGTCAATTACAAAAGTGTGTACACAAAAAAAGTGCGGTGATAATATATCAATACAAGTGAAACAACAGACAAAGTGCAATGATTTTCCTAGGAGAACCTATCATGTAGGTAAATATAAACAAGTAAGTTAGGAAATTATTATTATTATGGTCTCTCGAATAAGGTAGACTATAAATAATAAACTATAAGCTAATTATTATATTTTAGTTCCAGAAAAAAAAAAGGGAGGAAAAAATTAGATCACTTAAATTCGACAATTTAAGTTATGGAGAATTTGATTACTACTGGAAACCTGCAGCCAACAAAGATTGGAAGAAACTATTTCCAGATAGACATGGATTTCTCCAGTGCCTTCGAAAATTCCGATGGCTTGGTGACTGGCTGAGAACGAAGCTGTGGAAAAATATTGGAGTTCCTATCCAATTAAAATGTTTAGGAAAAAACTATTAAGAGTTTATTACAGAAACTAAGCCAGGACGTGAATGAAAGTAAGTGATGTATATAACCAGTTTTGATAAGCCTAACTTTAATTCTTCACTTTCGGTTTTCTGCAAAATTAACCAGATGACAGTTGGTAGCCTATACTATAAAAATGGAATGATTATATACATGATATGTTTGATTTTATTTGCAGATAGACGCCATGCAGCAGTGTTGTAGGCATTGCATGGATATCTTGTTCCTACAGTCAAAACAGTGAAAAAAGATATAACAGGAAAACGCCAAACAACTAAAAGTAGGTACTAGAATTGGTGAAGACGTAACAAGTATCTAAGAAATATATAGGTACCTCTTCATTCCCTCAAATTAATATATTAGGTAGCTTTCTAAATAGTAAGTAAAGTTTATGGTTATTTTCAATTTTGAATAAATATATGTGAGGATTCTAAATTACTGAAGGATTTGATTTTTTCACAATCGATCTTCAGTTTGATCCATTCCGTATTGATACTTTTTTCCATCCTCTATTTCAGGAATATTATTATTGCTTTTTCCATTATAATAATGCTAACAGATTATTAATTTATACAAATTAGGTGATTAGTTGATGTTTTTCAATTATCAA
>CAJUYG010003936.1:0-18668 GCA_910591675.1 Galerucella calmariensis | reverse complement strand
TTTTCCAAAAAAATTACAAGTCCGCAAATTCAAAACACGTTTTAATAAATATCTATGGCAATAATGGAGAAAAAAATATGAAAATTGGCATACATACTTAACAAAGGGAGTAGAATTTTATGACATACTCAAAATTACCCCAACCCTAATATTTCCCAAACTCACCCCCACCCTCTACCCCTATGGTATGATATTTGCATATAATTTATTTTATCGCAAATTTTATTCCATCAAATGCCAAATACCAAATTTTTATTTTCATTCGTAAAGGCGGAATAAAGATGTTTATATTTATGAAATAATCGATTTTTTTTAAACATTTTTCCCGCATAACTTTGTTAAAAAAAAAGTTGTTAAAATGAAATTTCAGGGTTGTACGTGAAAAAATACGTAGAATTTGATTCCATATTTAAAAATTCATTTTTACGAATTTTTAACGGTGTCGAACCCCCCACCCCCCCCTAGGGAAGGGGTGGGGATGGCTGATTTTGGTAAATTTAAAAATTATCATCCACCAATACATTTCCGTGAAAAAATTTTCTTTATCATCTCTGGAAGTATGCTAGACCCGAGACCCCTACATCAACCTTTTCTTGAAATATATAGCAGTTGATATAAATTCTTTGTTTAATGCACATCATTCCCTAACATTTCAGAAGTGGGATAGAATAAATTTCAAACCAGTAATTTTCATAGTTATTGTGTACAAGTAGTGGTGAAAATGAGTGATAGTGAAAACGAAGCTGGTTGTTACGTGAAACTGCCAAAGAAGAAATGCCGACAAATTGTTACAATGTCAGAGGTAAACCGACTAGTAAATCAGAAGGTTAGTCAAATTATTAAACAAAATAGTGAGGCACTTAATGTTGACAATATGCAAAAATATACCGGAAAAGCTGATTTGATACCGTTGTTTGATCCTGAAAGCCTTGAAACAACAGCAACTAATTGGTTACATAAAATCGAACAAATTGGAGAAATCAACAACTGGAACGACGCAATGAAATCTTTTAGTATGCTCTCTCGGCTTAGAGGCCTGGCGAAAATATGGTATAATGGGCTAACAAACTATGATCTCACGTGGGTTGAATGGAAAGAGGCTATTATGCATGCATTTCCTTCACATACCGATTATGCAGATTTATTAAAACAAATGCTGAATAGAAAAAAACTGAAAACAGAAACAATAATGCATTATTTTTATTCGAAAAATATGTTGTTAAAAAAATGCTCATTAACTGGAACAAAAGCAGTTTCTTGCGTTATAGATGGATTACCAGTAGAAATGCAGGGTAATGCAAAAGCCGGTAATTATCAAGATCCAAATGAATTGTTTTATGGATTTTTAAGCAAAATTGACAGCATGACCACCACTATGCATTGGAACGATAACTTCAAGCCGGTCATCTCTTCGACGGATTTGAGGTGTTATCTATGTAGAAAAACAGGTCATAAAGCAAGACATTGTCCGTCAAAAGTAACAAGAGAAAATAGAATGTCAAGCAGTGTTCCATTGGCGGCGGCAGCGATTCGATGTACCAATTGCAACAAAGGGGGCCACCTGGAGCATGATTGCTGGTCAAAGAAGAAAGGACGTTGTTCTACATGTGGAAAATTGGGACATCTAGATTCCGTTTGTTGGTCAAAACTGGGCACTTTTAGCAGCTGCACTATGTGTGGAAAACGGGGTCATTCCTCCAATCAGTGCTGGTCCAAAAACAACACCAATATCAAGGATGTGAAGATATTACAAGGGCAAGTGTTGAATTCGATTTATAATATTTTAGTAACTATAAGTGGTGTAACTTTTGAGGGGTATATCGACACAGGTAGTCAAATAAATGTTGCTCACATTTCAGTAGCAAAAAGATTAGGTATAAATTTAAGTAGTTGTAATATTTATGTTAGAGGTTTTGGGAACGGGTTAACTTTACCGGATGGAATGTCCGAATTAGAGTTGGAGATAGGTAATATTAAAATTAATACGCCAATTATATTTGTGTCAACCGACTTAAATCAGTGTGATATAATTATAGGACAGCCAGTAATTAACTCAGAAAATGTCATGCTTAAAGTTGAGGGAAACAAAGTAGAATTGTCCAGAAATAATGTAATAAATAATTCAACAACTCGTGACAGGATACCCATTAAAGTTTATAATCATACGCACATACTTGGTTACAGTAGTAAACGCATATTGGTAACTTTAAATTGTATTGATAAAATTGTATTTGTACCTGCTAAAATAATTTTTAAAGACAATCGAATGTTGATTATACATGGGGGATTCATAAACGGGCCGATCCAAACGCTTAATATCACTAATTTATATTCAACGCCAATGTGTTTAGAAGAGGGAGATCTACTAGTGAGTGGGTTGCAAATAGTTGTTCCTGATAAAATTATGATATTAGAAGAAATCGTCGACCTTACTGTCCTCTCTTTGAAAACAGAGCAAATTAAATGTGGCATGTTAAATAATAATGAACAAAAGAACCTTTTCACCTTATTGCACAAATATCACAATTGTTTTGCACGAGATACGTTAGAACTAGGAGAAAACACGAACGTTGAACTAAACATTGAGCTTTCTTCACAAAATCCGGTCACACATAAGCCTTACAGACTTTCAGAATTCGAAAGAAGTCTTGTTAGAGAAAAAGTAAATGATCTATTAAAGGGGGGAATAATTAGGGAATCTTCCTCAAATTTTTCGAGCCCGGTGGTATTAGTTAAAAAGAAAACTGGGGATTTTCGATTATGTGTAGACTATAGAAAATTAAATTCGGTTACAATAAAAGATAAATATCCCTTGCCAAATATTGAAGACTTAATTAGCAGATTACGCGGCAAAAAATATTTTACCAATCTTGATATGGCTCAAGGGTACTATCAAGTACCAGTTGCGCCGGAATCAATTCATAAAACAGCTTTTGTCACCCCTGATGGTGAGTATGAGTTTGTTAGAATGCCATTTGGATTGGCTAATGCACCGGCCACTTTTCAAAGAATGGTACATAATGTGTTAGGTAAATTACGATTTGACAAGGTTATTGTATATTTGGACGACATATTAATACCAACAGATTCTATTGATGAAGGATTGGAGATTTTAGAACAAGTTCTTAAAATATTCTCAAACACCAATCTAAAACTAAATATCAATAAATGTTCCTTCCTTCAACCTTTCGTTAATTTCCTCGGATATGAAATTTCTGAAGTAGGAATAAGGCCAAGTGATCATAAGGTTCAAGCAGTTATGAATTTCAAAGATCCATCAAATATACATGAAGTTAGACAATTTTTAGGCCTTAGCTCTTATTTTAGGAAATTTTTGAAAGGACATGCCGAAATTGTTGCTCCTTTAACTAAGCTATTGCGAAAAAATGTTCCATGGCACTGGGGAACTGAGCAAATTAACGCAGTAAGTACCGTAAAAATAGCGCTTTCTAGTAAACCCATACTGAAAATTTTCGATCCACAAGCCAAAACTGAGTTACATACGGACGCTTCATCTAAAGGAATTGCCGGTATCTTATTGCAATATGAAGGTGATGACTTGAAGCCAGTAGCATATTTCAGTAGGGCTACTTCACGGGACGAAAGTCTGTATCATTCATACGATCTAGAAACCTTAGCAGTAGTAGAAACAGTAAAAAGATTTAGAGTTTATTTGTTTGGTATTCATTTCACAATCGTAACTGACTGCAGTGCAGTACGTAATACTTTCCAAAAGAAGGATATGCTGCCAAGGGTAGCCAGATGGTGGTTAAGTATCCAAGAATACGATTTCACAATTATACATCGTCCGGGCGAAAAGATTAAACATGTGGATGCATTGAGCCGTAATCCTCCAGTTGAAGTACTCCGTTTGAGTACCAATGACTGGTTAACGGCTCTGCAAATGCAAGATGAAGACCTACAGTTAATTAAATCCAAGCTCCAAGAAGCAACTGACTCCGATATAATTAATACGTTTATTCTTAAAAAAGAAAAACTATACCGAAGGACTCTGGATGGTTCACATAAACTTGTGATTCCTAAGGCGGCTCGCTTCAATTTATTGAGAAAGTACCACGACGATATTGGACATGTTGGTCTAGATCGATGCATGGCGATTATAAAAGAAAAGTTTTGGTTTAAAAATATGACCAAATTCGTGAAGAAATATGTTAAAGCCTGTCTCGATTGTCAGTACAAACGTGGCAACTATGGTAAGCGGGAAGGATTTCTATTCCCTATAGACAAGCCAACTGAGCCTATGCACACTTGGCATGTAGACCACCTAGGACCCTTTTGTAAAAGTCATAAGGGAAACTCATATATCCTAGTAATTGTGGATTCATTCGCAAAATTTGTTTTTGCAAGACCATCTAAATCGGTGAAGGCTCAAGAGTCCGTAGATCATTTAAATGATTTATTTAGTATGTTCGGCACTCCAAAGAGAATTATTACAGACAGAGGCAAAGCTTTCACCAGTAAAGCATTTAAGGCTTTCGTGACAAAATACCAAGTGAAACATGTTTTAAATGCTGTATCGTCTCCTCGGTCAAACGGGCAAGTCGAACGGTACAATAGAACCATTTTAGATGGCCTAAATTCGTCTATGGACAATGAAAATGAATGGCAGAAATCATTGCCAAATGTAATTTGGGGAATGAATAATACACCAAATAAAAGCACAGGATGTAACCCACATTTGCTCATGTTTGGGTACAATAAGAATAGACATGCTGATCTGGGAGATAATGAATTCGAGGTTGAGGATGGTGTTAGAGAAAAGGCCAAAGACAAAATGGATCGCCAAGCCAAGACAATGAAAGAAAGGTACGATAAAAAGCGAAAACAAAGTGAGGTATACAAAGCTGGTGATTTTGTTTTATGGGCAGGTTCTGATAAAAGCAATAAGGAAGTCAGTAGAAAGGTTGGATATTATAAATTTGGGGGGCCATACAAAATTCGCAAGGTACTAGGTAATGATCGATATGAATTGGTAGCTATTGAAGGTATGAAGGGGTATAAAAGGTTCAAAACTGTAGTTTCAGCGGACACTTTAAGGAAATGGAAAGGGGGAGTAATAGAAGAGACAGATAGTGACTCATCTGTGAATAGTACAGATGAGCTTATAGATTTGTTAGAGGGTTAGTTTATATATAAAAGAAAAAAATAATGATAATAATAGTAATAATAAATAAAATCAAACCAATAATTATATTGAATGCAGCTTACCTGTAACCATAGTATCGGCTATGATGAGCTAATATTGTTCATTTTATTAGTGATAGGTATTATTATTCTTGTCGAGTAAAAATGTATCACAACTTGTTATTATTATCGGATAAGATTAAACTGTACAAAAGGAATTGTGTTGCAATGAATAAATAAATAAAATAAAAAAAAAAGTTAAAAATATATAAAAAGAAATAAATAAGAAAATATGAATATAATAGAAAAGTTCGATGTGGTTGTGGTAACAAATGACACAATGTTTATGTTGCTGTGGTAACGAGGATCATGGCACGAAATGATATGTGGTAACTTGGGCACATAAGAAAAAAGTGTTATGTGGTAACTAAGATCACACGAGGAAGACACGAGTGACCATAAAGTAATTTGTATAAGGACTATGGTAACAAAGTTCATAGTGATAAGAATATTGTGTGATAGGTATACGTGGTAACAAAGGACACGTGATAGGAGATGAATAAATAGCTTCACCTTTGTGATTGGAACAAGTTTTATTAAATTTTACTACTCTATTTACTGTTTTAGGAAAACTTCAGGTGCTCAAGGATATAGTACAACTGGCGAGGACACCAGATCCAACAGGAAGGCCGATTGTTAGAGTTCGGGCCGGTCCTGGTGCGCTTTGGTATGGCAATTAACGGTGATGACAAATAAAATGACGAATATGTTACGTGCTGTTGTTTAAAATATTATTTTCTTGAAATATATAGCAGTTGATATAAATTCTTTGTTTAATGCACATCATTCCCTAACACTATATATTTTTTTAAATCTGGAACTGGATTTCTCCTATATTAAATATATTGATCGATTGGACACCTTAAAGTATAATTACGGACCCATAAAAAATTTGGCAAAATAGATCGAACATCCTATATCTTGGTTCTAAAAATGGTAATACCCATCAAGTATGGGGTTTTTGAGATCACCTAGGTCTCCCGTATCTGTAGTTAATGCATGTTACTTTCTCAATAAATGACCCTTTATGGGACTATTAAATAATGACAAGTTTATGAAGAGTACAAATATAAGTTAAATGGATTACCAATTTTTCAGAAATAGAATAATTCAGTTTATTCTAATGCTTTTTGTGTAAGGCAACACCACTACAAATGGAATCGATAAAACGTAATCAAATTGTCTGAACTTACTTATACACTGTGTTATTTATAAAATGCGACATAGGAATTCCTGTACAAAACTTTCGAACGCGAGGTAACTTTCTCACCAAATGACTTTCATTAAAAATAATTTGGGAAGGTCGTTGGAAACTTGGTTCGAATGCACTTTCAATTTTTTTAAATTCGCTCTGGTCCAATTAAAAAATGTTTGATTATGTTTACGAAAATAGTACACCATTTTCATAATACTATCACTTTCGAATACTGAAAACACCACAGCGGGGAATCGAACCGCGATACTTCACGTTTAACTTTCAAATTTCCCATGCTTCTGCCCGCTTGTCAATCTCCTACGCGGTTGAAAGTATTCGAAAGTGGTATGAAAAGAGGGAGAACAAAACTTACCGAAATGCTTGTTAAAGGTGTTACCAATATGCAATGTATTCACAGTGGAAACAATGATAGAATATCAAATATATTATAATTCATTATAATTTAGCTAGGAACACAAAATTGAAGTATTTTCACACAGTAAAACCTTCATAGGTGACACATGTGTAAAACGGGCCGGAGAAATACTGAATATCAGTAGGAATAAGCTAAGAACTATTACAGGTTATCTAACGGGTCATATCCCGGTAAAACATCACCTGCATAAATTAGGGTTATATAACGGGGACCTCAGCTGCAGACTTTGTGGCATGGAGACCGAGACCGTAACCCATATCTTATCTGACTGTGAGGCACTGGACTCGAGGAGACAAACAATCTTCAAGAAAGCGAATGTACCACCTGAAGTATATGACACACATCCAGTGGACCTATATCGTCCACTCGAAGGTACGGGAATAACTGGATGGGTGGACTAAATGTGGAAGTACAGTACAATAAGCCAATAGGCTGCAGTGCTCCCGCAATCAGAACGGCTTCCAAAACACCCAAAAAAAAGAAGAAAAAAAAAGCGGACAGAATATGATGAAATACATGACTTTCTAAATGTTCGAAATGCAGCCCTTGCTGTATTTAACAGTAACCCAAACTGTATACAAATTCTTGTTGAACCGTGTTTATTGTGTCTTGGGAAATATTGCTTATTGCTGTCCGAATTATCTCTTTTAATTCTTGAATATTTGCTGGTTCCGTTTGATTCACATTCTTCAGGTGGCCCCACATAAAATATTCCAAAGGATTGAAATCTTGTGACCTCGCTGGCCATTCAATAGATCCACGTCTACCAATCCACCTGTTCGGAAAAATTTCATCTAGGTTTACTTGCCGTAATGATATTGTGCGAACTTAAAGTTGTCGGCTCTTTGGCTCTTTCGGCTCAATATAACTTGAAGGGGTTATACTATTAGATATCGGCATTGAAAATATCACGTCCACTATACCTTCTAGCATCTACAGCTTAATGTGGAGGTGCATTATCCTGTTGAAACCGTGAACTTTAATCAAAACCTCCAGGATTACGTCTGCTGGGAAACAAATAATGTAAAGTAGGTACGAGATACCCCCTTGGAAGCTCAAGGTACGTTGCCCCGTTTAAATTGCCTTCGATGAAGTAGGGTCCGATGATTCGATCTCTTACAATTCCAGCCCGTACATTTACTTTTTGCGGGTATTGTGTATGATGCTCACGCATCCAGTGGGGATTTTCTTTTGCCCAGTATCTACAATTCTGACGGATAACCTCGCCATTTAACGTGAAAGTGGCCTTTCGGTGACATTTATCCATCAATTTTCGCAGAATTGGATTCTACTATCGGAATCATCTTCGTTTAATTCCTGCACAAGTTTGATTTTATGAGGATGCCATTTTTTAAGCTTCAATAGTTTTTGTACCGTTGTTTTGCTAGCACAGATATCGCGACTAACTTTACGCACAGAAGTGTGCGCATATTCTTCAAAACTAACTAAAACATCTAATACTGTGTATCAGCATTTGCAGAGGGACGACCTGATTTGCGTGCATTATCAACCGTACCAGTTTCTCGAAAATTCTTTCCAATCTTACTGACTGTCAAATGCGTTATAGGTCTTTCTGGATATTTATCATTAAACAAATTGCACACTTTAGTAATTTGGAATATACCGCCAAAAACTGTGAAACTACAGGAATCTTCTTTTTTGGCTGTTAGCGAAGATGATCACACCATGTCAAAGGAGATGGTGAAGGGGTGAGCACAATTTTTTTTAACAGAGTCCTAATGAAAACTTTCCTGGGATTGATGCAGCCAAGTTTACATATCTGAAGTAAAGTACAAAATTTTGGCCGACCGAGATTACAAACTCATTAGTGAGCATAACCTGATAAATGGGTCCAGTTTATAATAGCTTACCCTCCTATTGGACCTCTTGGTGCACCATTTAATTGAGCATGAGTCGTGGCAGCAATAATTAAATGTGAAATAACTAATATAAAAAAAGTTATAGCACTCTTTATAAGTAATCGAATTGAAAAGTAAAAAATAATTTCAAACTATAATTTATTAGAAGGCCATCAGGAATGTCATCTCGGCCTCCCGACATTATTTATATTTTTCAGTGCGGCATCTCAATAAAGCATGTTTTTCAGCTTTGTAAGCTAAATTTCACTCCAATCATCCCTTCTTGATAGTTTTCAACTTGAATATAAAATCAATATTCACAGTTTGTCGTGAAGTGACAATTTTAGAGCATATTTGTTTTCCAAATTCAGGGCTGATTCTTTATCAAAGCATGATTTTTCATTGAGATAGATCCTTACGGAGTTTTATGTTATAATAATAATTTTTGTTATACAGAAAATATTGCCCTATATTTTCTGAAGGATTAAAACGTGATCTATTAAGTTTCTTATAACTATGCCAAGATCATTAGTTTGAAATTTAAACAGAATTGCAGATGTTTTAAAATCGATTTAGCATAAAGTTTAAAAAAAATGTAAATTGCAAGAAAAATATAATATCACCCTCATACAATTCGAAAGAAGACATTTTTTGAATATGATGAATTTTTAAAATACGAGCTATTAATTTTTTTGTTCATTTACATGTTCACATTTTAAAAAAAGTCAGCATTACTCGGAGCCCTTTGTATTTAGGTATAGGGAACCATTATGGAGAAGTATTATATTTTTTAGGAGCAATCAGAAAATGCAATAAAATATAGGGTGTTTCATGAGAAAAAATATAACTTTGGTACGCCACAATTTATTGGAAACACCCTGTATATTTCAAAATTATAGTTCAAGTTGGAGTAAGACTTGTGGTATGGAATGATTTTTCAAAAAATTTATATCTTCTTCGATATTTGTCGGGTCCCTGACTTTTGCCGAACTCTGTATATATGTTTATAGTGACTATGTACCCCAAGAGGGGTTTAGTCGCCGGAGTGGCGGGGATCGGGCTCTATTTCCAAGTTTTTAAGTCAATTTAATTATGTTCCTCCACTGTTTCCTGTTGGTTGTTTTCGCCTTCCAGTTTCGGATACCTAGACAGTTTATGTCATCTAGTCCTGTAGCCACGTTGATTTTGACCTCCCTCTTTTTCTTTTGCCACTTGGCTTCCACTCAGTCATCGCATCAATAGACGTGACCATAGATTTTGAAATACTCTTCTGTCATGTGGGTACACATTCACTATTTACGGAAAAACCTTCATTTAGGTAATAAACTTAAGTTTAACGAAGTTTGAAGCCATTTTACTGATATTTTTTAAATAGTGCGCTAAAACAGCTCGCAGGTGTCATGGCGTCTGCTCTGACGTCACGCCTAGGTAAACATGTCATTGTGTCTATGCATAGCGAAGAAAGTAAACAGAACATTAAATTAATTCGTGTCATAAGAATGAATTCCAAAGTTTATAAGTGGTGTGCCGTACCGCAGTGTGAAAACACATCAATAAGAACACCCAACAAAGTGTTTGTACATGTTCCAAACAAGAAAATAATAAGAGATAAGTGGTTGAAGATGGCATGGCGAAACCCGAACGACGTGGTCACGAATTCGCCACTTTATTTCTGTGAAGACCACTTTGATGTGAGTATGTGTTATCATATTATATTTATATTTCTCAAACTTAGAACGTTTTTTTGACGTGAAATAGTTGGGATATTGAGGCTATGGAATAACTAATTTATTGAGGTTATGTTTTTTTTGGTCTTGTCTATAATTCTTATTGTCAATTTTAATCGTTTACTTTTCTTTTTGCAGTTGCCAGGTGGTATGGAAAATTATATACAGTATCATTTGATGGGGTCAGTATCTTAAGTACGTATGAAACCAGGATGTATGCCACGCAAATTTATATGCCATCCCATGAAAGTTAAATAAACTCGCATGAGCTCAAAACTAGTTTGATTATATCTAAGTTGGTGGTATCTAAGGTAAAGATAAATACAAAATTTACCTACAAGAAAGTTTTCACGTTTCTAAACTCAGACGAGCAAAATTCTTGATTTGTTGCGAGGAAATCGCCCAACATCATTACATAAATCCTGGACAAATTTGAGCTATTTGCCTTAACAAAGCTTGGTTTCGTTGTTATAGTAGAGTGGAGACGATAAATCACACGTAAAATAATAAAAGATCAATCCAAATTCGTAATCAGTAGTATTCACATCAACAAAACAGAGAATAAGTGTATTGAGTATTGACTGACAGCGGAGTTTACCTAACTGACGTCATGCGCTGTTTCAGTCAAAATGGCCGATTGCAGTATTTTAATGTTTTATTTAATTGAAAATCTTAATAATCTGAATTTTTTAAATAAAACTAAAGCAGTGTTTTGAATTTTTTTAATATGAACTTCCCCCCAAAACCATTATATCGACGATTTTTTGATACTGTTGTCATGCCTATTGTGCTGTTTGGGCCTGCTCTTCACACATTTCCCAACCATTTTAACCTTCGCTCTTTTATTACACTTATGATGTCCCTCTGGATGTCTTTTTCCAGTTCTTCATTTGCTCTTTTCCTTTATTCATTTTGAGTTATTTTCTTGAGTCCAAATAGGACTCTTAGTATTTTTCGTTCAAAAATTTCTAGGTCTTCTTGTTGTTTCTTTGTCTTCATCATAATTTCAGCTCCATACGTTATTGCTGGTCTAATTATTGTTTTATGAATTTTCATTTTGGTGTTTTTGCCTAGAAATTCACTTCTTGATGCATTTTTTATTTGCCTGGAAGACTCTGTTTGCTGCCATTATTTTCTCCTTAATTTCTCTTCCTCCATCCCTATTGTTGGTTATTGTAACTCCTAAATATTTTATTTTATCAACTTCTTCAAATTTGAAGTCACCGATGCCATTAAGTGTTTGCCTACAGTCATTATTCTTGTTTTTGTTTCATTAATTTCAAGGCCCATCTTTTTACCTTCTTCCACAATTTCTTGAAAAATTTTTTTCATAATTTCTCTGTTTTTTTGCTAGCAAGACTAAATCATCCGTATAAGCTATCAATTGTCCACTCCTTGTCCTCATGTTTCCTTTGTCTTCGTTTCTGACTACATATTCTAGCGCCATATTATAATGAATCCATAATTTAATACACAGATTAGTGTAATTGAATATCCGGAGCCATGCATACGAATTGTTAAGAAACTGGGTATGAAATATTTTATTTGATGAAAAATAATATAATTTCACATGAACATGAAAATGGTCGACTGGGAACAATTATTTTTCAACCAAACATATGAAATCATTAAAAGTATCAAGTCTATCAACAATCGAACGATGAAATGAAACAATTTACTAACTCATATGTCTAAATTTATATTGTTCGATGTAACAAATCCCTAGTAGGTATACCTCCTAAGGAAACTATAACTCTTGTTGATAACTTGCTCACTTACGATAATGTTAATCCTATAATTCATTCTGATATTATAAACTTATTAAGAGTTTGTTTAAATCGAAATTATTCCATTTCAATCAAGAGGTTTATAGCAGTAAAGAGGGTTTCATTAAGAGCAACCCTCTCAGTCCCGCATTAGCAGACATTTTCATGAATACCTAATATAGGGAAACTAATTCATAAACTCCTCATTGGTAAAAAATTTGTGCACTGGTACCTATATGTAGACATTTTAGCTGGCTTAATCGGTACAACTAGACAATTAGATAACTTCATTAATTACATTAACTCAATTCACAAAAATATCAAATTTACAAAATTGAACAAAATAAGTCTATGAACTTTCAAGACCTTACAATCTCGAATATAAGTCGTGAACATGACTTTTCTATATTTCGCAAACCATCACATACCTACAGACACTACAATAGTATGATACATAGACTTTTAACAGTCCCATTGAATACTGACAATTACAACAAAAAACTAAATATCAAAAAACAAAGAGCAGTTAATAATAATTACGATCCAAATTTAATGGACAATATCATGAAAAAAAAAATACTAAACCATATTCTCCAGTCTTTCCCAACGTGGGCGATAACGCCCCCTTGCGGGCGCTGCAGGCCTAAAGGGTTGCGGTAAGAGACCCAGAAAAAAAAGGGGGCGTTGTGTAGGGCTTTGGGGTCGATTTATAATTTCATTTACCTAGCTAGGAAGACTCTTGGACACCGACTGAGCTCTCGACTCTCGACTACATCTTGTGAACATCAACTAATATTAATTAAGATATAGCTCAAACTCGGTTCGATATAATAGACCGCAGGCAATCATGTTTTAACAAGTTTTTGTTAAATAATCCGATTTGTACATTCCTGTATCAATCGGCTGGTTCTATAATACTTGTTCTTGCTTGTCGAGTACGATTGGGCGTCGAATGAGATAAACGAGTTTATGCACGTTTGTCTTATTCCTGTTGGTGCGTGCTGCTGCTTATGCAATCCTATATAAACGACGTTAATTTATTTTATTTTCATTTGCGGTTTCGCGCATAATGGATAAGCAGTACTTAATTTCAACACTTACTTATTTCTCAAAACAAAACGGAAGTAAAAAAGAAGAGACGGCAATACTCTGCGAAATATATTAAATTTCGGATTTATTGAAAATCCCACAAACCCGTCGTCGCCTTTGTGTCTTCTATGTCTAAAAACATTTTCGAACGAAGCAATGAAGCCTTCAAGACTGCAAGATCATTTGAATAAAATGCATCCAGATAAGAAAGACAAGAATGTAGCATATTTTCAAGACCTAGAGAAGAAGCATAATACTCAGCCAAGTGTATCAAAACATTTTCGGCGGCTGCTAAGCAAGATGACGACGGACTTCGAGCTTCGTACAATATCTCTTTGTTAATTGCTCAAAAAGGCAAACCACACAACATCGGAGAAGAGTTAATTTTGCCAGCAATAAAGGAAATAATAACTACTGTGCTTCATAAACCGGCCGCAGATATTATCCGAAAAATTCCTTTGAGTAATAATTCTGTGCAAAGACGAATTGATGAAATGGCTGAAAACATTGAAGAATCATTGCGCAATCATCTGAGGACTAGTCAATTCTCAATTCAGCTCGATGAGTCCACTTTATCAACTAATGAAGCGTTGTTGCTATGTTACGTGAGGTTTATTAAAGATGAGAAAATACGTGGAGAACTATTGTTTGCCAGAAATTTGGAGACAGATACAAAAGGCGAAACCATATTCAATACATTGTAAAATGTTTGTGAAGAGAAAGAGATTCCTTTGAAAAATATTATATCAGTTGCTACGGATGGCGCTCCGGCTATGACAGGATTCATAGCGTACTTAAAAAATAAAATTCCAGATGTCCTTGCTATACATTGCGTTATTCATAGACAACATTTGGTTGCTAGAAATTTAAGTGAACGACTATTTCAATCACTGCAATATGTCATCAAAGCAGTCAATAAAATCCGTAGCAGCTCTTTGAATGATAGATTATTTCATCAGCTTTGTGTTACTAATGACGAAGATTCCAACCGTTTGTTGCTTCATAATGAAGTTCGTTGGCTGTCAAGAGGCAATTGTCTGATTCGATTTTACAACCTGTTTGACTCTGTGATAGAGTTCTTGGAAACTAAAGATACAGAACTACGCAACAAGCTCATAACATCAAAGAATGATATGGCTTACATGACAGACCTGTATAAATTGTTCAACGACATGAACCTCCAACTGCAAGGCGATGAACTAAATTTAATTAAAACAAAAATTGTCGTTGCTGTTTTCGCAGCCAAACTGCTTCTGCACAAAAAGAATATGGGCATACGTGAGTTTCACAATTTTCCGAATTTATCAGTTTCCTGCAGTAACGACGACTTGTTTGCCTACTGCCAACATTTGGAAAACCTCCACATTGACTTCACCGAACGATACCAGGACATTTTAAACTTGGAAATACCAGACTGGGTGTTGGATCCGTTTTCAAATGTCAACACAGCAATGTCACCTCAGCTGGAAGAAGAACTTATAAAATTGACAACAAACGAAGAAATAAAAATCAAGTTCAAAAATGGATATCAAGAATTTTGGCTACAAAAACCGATCCCGCAATTGTACCCTGGATTGTGGTCAATTGTTCAACGATTTTTGATAGCATTCCCATCGTCATATCGTGGATTTCGTGCTGTGGCAACGCTGCTTACTAAAAAGATAAATCGTTTGCGTGTTACCGAACGTGGCGACTTGCGGCTGTTTTTGGGTAAATTGGAACCTGATATCAACAAACTTATTAAGCAGCATCAGATTTAACCTTCACATTAATTTTTATATAAGAATTGATTATGTTTGTTTTATTTTCAATAAAAGATACTCTGTCCGAATACTATAAAGCTGCGTTTCAATAATCAGTTATAGGTACTTAGCGGTTTTTAAGTATGTTTAAAAAAGGGGGCGTTAAAAAATAATTCATTCTTAAAGTGGGCAGTAGACAAAAAAAGGTTGGGAACCCATGCTCTATCTAGAACAAGCATTTCCTTCTTTCCTTCAAACAAAAATAACCCATTTTAAAGCTTAGGTAACATACATTGGGATACCATCCTTAAAAATCAAATCATTTTCAGAAACTTTAGACTTGAATATTTGCTATAAACCCGATTACAATTTATCCAAATTTTTTGAAATTAACAAATTTTCAAAATTACACAAATCAGGAGTATATGAATTGAAATGTGATAATGACAACTGTGATAAAATTTATATGGGTAGAACTTTTAGAAATTTTAAAACTAGAATATCAGAACACAAAAATCATTTATCAGCAAACCAACACACTTTCGATTCAAATTTTGAAATTTTGCATATAGAACCTAAATTCCTCGAATTAAATCTTATAGAAGCTCTTGAGATAAATAAGAACAAATATTCAGATAATCTTCTTAATGACCAAATAGATGTCAACAGTTCTTCCTCATTGAACCTTTTTACCTAGAAAGGTACATGTGAGATTGTTGTGGATGAATTTCCAGGTAGACTTGATCAATTCCTTATTAAGACACTTTTACCTTTTTATTCCCGTGTGAATAGAATATAATACTTTTGTTAATATCCGTGATATTCAGTATAAAGCACTGTATGAATTTTTCATAAACTTTCATGAACTTTTCATTATACCTCCACTCGTTTGAGAAAGCTACTGTGTTAGCGAAACGCGTCACAACTTAAAGTTGAACATAGGTTCTAATATATGTTGTATATTTAAACAAACTAAATTGTTCTATTTTATCGCTTAGTATGGATCTTTATAAAGTAATAGCCTTATCTATTCAATTCTATGAACAATTGTACAAAAAAAATTATCATATGGCATATATTCTTTTGTAACTATGTTATTAAAAAATGGCCAAAATATGTAGAATTTCGGTTTATTCTATAAATAAAATAGTATATTAAAGTATAAGTTGATATTAGGTCTTTAAAACACGATCGATTTTTCGAGCACGACGGCGAAGCCGGAGTGCTCGAAATAGAGCAAGTGTTTCAAAGACCAGTTATCCACGAATACTTTACGCTAATTTTTTGTAATGGTGCACTTTGAAATTATGAATACTGGTCTATAACTACTAAAACAACAAGAAATGGAAATCATAGATGTAAATAAGAACTAAATGTCAAATGGTTGAATTCGTGATGTATATGATGTATACCTTGCGTTGTCATGGAAATGAGAAAGCATAAACTAATTTGTATTTTGATGGAAGTTCAACCTTATTGAGTTCTGTGAATGTCAATAATATTAATAGTATTAATTTAAATAACTTTAAAACACGCGCGTTTTATAAAGTTCGATTTAAACACGCTGAGGCGTGCATTGAATAGATGAAATGGTTCACCAATAAAAAAAATATGAATTCTCCCAAAGATACCAAACAAGCTAATTTTGTTACAGATGTGGCATCATATCGTTCTTCTAGCAGTATTTCTTTGCATATTGAGTGCTGGAGTCAAGCCACTTGAACCCTTTGAAGGACCACTTTGGAGGAATAGAATATCAGATGCTTTCACCTCTCAGGATGACGTTTCTAGTGAAAATACAGAGTTATATCGTAATCGAAATACATACGAAGATGCAGGTAAGGAGCTACTAAAAGGCAAAATCTGATGAATTTTCTGTAAACTTATTACAACAAGCTATTTTCTTCAATCCCTTTTATGAACCATTAAATATCGAGATTAAATAAGAAAAAGTTGAAAATACCGGCTTTCAGGTATTTATATTTTGTCCACGACCACCTAATAATAAGTCAATATTTTACCTCCTAACTAAAGGTATATGGTACCCATATATCAACTGTCGTGAATTATGGTTCATAATACACTGTAGTGTATTATGGTTCATAATTCCCGACTAGAGATGGGGGTACAATATGAAATAAACTATTAAATTTGTGTATTTTGTTCAGGAAATTTGTTTCTGACATATATCGTATCTATAAAATATTTTAATTTTTAGTATTGATACTTTTCATAACGATATTTTCTAATATTAAGTATTTCAAAACAATATATTTATAACGGTACGTTGTATTGATACTTTCTACAGTATCGCCCATCTCTATATATGTCAAATTATTTGAAGTAGCTGCCACAACATTTTGAGGTTAGTAATATGCAAAATCGCTACTGACTTTTATTTATTAATAAATAAATTAAGTGTCGTGGACAAAGTATAGTATTCTACTCGCAATTTATGGCCATAATTCACTTGGGTGACTTGCGCCCCTCGCCTGCGGCTCGTGACGCAAACGTCACCCATCGTGAATTATGGCTATCATAAATTGCTCGTTTAATAATATACTATTATTCACTTATATTTTACATTCCGCCATCTGGTGTGCAAATCGATATACTCGTACTTGGATAACTGTCAATCAAAGCAATAGTAGCTTTGCATTCTTGAACAAAGCACGATGTTGTCTCTCCCGTCGATCCCACGTAAACAATAATAGGTTATGGTACTAGACTATGTTAATCGGGTTGAAAAAGAAATTAAGTTACGCTGCGTTTTGTTTTGTACAACTTGTGTTTTATTAGTATAAGTATGGCATCAAGTTTAATTAATGTGCCGACATTGAAACTACCTACTACGACGATTGGACATTGGAAGCATCAAGAGTGAAGCTGCTGCTGCAGCCACGAGTAAGTGTCAGAGATTTGAAGAAAAACCCATATCGATTATATACCCATCACTTTCTGTTCATCTTAAGGAAACTGCTACAGCAAAAACATGGTATAAGTTGATTTCCATGTTCGATAACTCTGAATTTACCAGACGAATAAGTTTACTCCACAGTTTGATTTCTATGCGTTCAGAAAATAGTGATTTGATGGTATCCCATTTCAGCCAGATTGGAAAAATAAGTCAGATACTTCGACAGGCAGGCTTTGAGATTGGCTCGCTTTTACACGATGGTTTACCTAGAAAGTTTATGCCAATGGCAATGGAACACTCCGGCATGTCCATTACCACCGATTCCATAAAGACGAGACTCCTATATATGGAAAGTCATATCTTTTACAATCAAATATATAACAATTATATTATTACACACTGCAGATTTATCAGATTAATACTGTTTTTTCTTCAAATTCCTCATAAACAATTAATTTGGAAACTCAAAAAAACAAAGACGAAGATCGAATGTCAATAAATGTCAAAATAAAGTGAATTTTACCAAATGATCCGACAACGTCTAAAAGTTTTGACTACCTGTATACTGTAAACTGCCCTTTCCAGTAAGTATAAGTTGTATTTACGGTTGGTATATAATCAGATAATATAATCATAATATTTTTCATTCGAGTCATCATACTCATTCTATTCAGCTATATAAACGAAAAAAAAAACCATGTGCTCTCATAGACGAACTAATATACGTTGTCG
>CAJUYG010003935.1:0-18672 GCA_910591675.1 Galerucella calmariensis | reverse complement strand
TTTGATATTTCTGGTAACAGGTCAGTTTTCACATTTTCTGCTGTCAGAAGAATCTCATCGGGAACTCCCTCGCTTGTATTTTCATCGATTCCCTCGAGACAAATATTCATTTTTAATGAGGATTCACTTATTCACGAGCAAAATATTTTAGAAATGCACTGACAGTTTTCTGACAATAAACAAACAAAAATGAAAGTAAATAGCTGGTTAGTTACACATGGTAACCGGTCTTGTAACGTAAATTACTATTGCCGGTCCCTGACGTCCATTTTGTTTTCATTTTTCCAATCGCTCTTTTATAATACAATCTACCTTGATGACAGTTCGTTGATTTTTAATTTGTCGTTTATGTCAAACTTATTTCGCGAGTGCGCAAATTTAACAATAATATGAATTCAGATTTTAAATCATCTGACACGGAAAATGTAAAAAAGTGAAAAATGTAAATGAAGAAGTCTTGGAAGAATATTGTACGTCACGCACCCGGATTCGGCTTTCTATATTTCATTAAAGTACTAATTAGCAAAAATTCTTTCACTGAAAATTAATACCCTAAAAATATATTTTATATTATTTGCCTTTGAAGGCGCAAACTTCTTGTTACTTTGCTGTTAGAATTTAAAGTTGAATCGTCATATAATAATTTGTTCACTCCACCCGGCAACTCTTTCCACTTTCTATCCCGTAAAATACGCCTTTCCGCAAAATTTCACTTTATACACATTAACTATAAAAGACGTTCCTATAGATTGTCACAATTTTTTTTTTCAAAATCTAGTTCTTGTTTTGATCTGCACTTCTCTACCCAAGTTTAAAATCTCATTATGGAATAAAACACAAGTTTAAACCTTTAAAAATATAGTTACATATTTTGATACTTGGTAGGAAACAACCAAAGACAATTTTAGGGTAGGTATCTGTATCTGACAAAGACCTAGGCGAAAGCGCATTTGCGGCGCCGAAGCCAAAAGGAGGAAGAGAGCGAAGGAATCAGGGGTGGCAGCAGCTACAAGTGCACCCCCCTCTTCCCCCACTCCACCTCCAACAACAAAGGCACTTCCTGCGGCCGGCGCCAAGAGCTCCGCTTTGAACAAAGGCAAGGAACCGGCTGCCCCTGCAGGAAAGCGCCCTCACTTGAGCACCTCCACGGAGGGGACTCCAAGAAGGCTGAAGAAGCCGCCTTCCAAATCTTTTCGGATGCCGCCTTGAGACACCTCAAGGTTGCTATTATAGATTAATGATACATTTTTGAATTTGGAAAAAAGATCATGACACTTATTCCATAATAGATATTATACATCTTTGTATTCCGTAAAATCAGCTACTGTCTCAAACGAATAAGTTTTTTATTAGAAGTATTTGTTATAACTGAAAAAACAATTCATGCATATTTTATGGTAAACAATATAAGGTAAAACTTACACGTTGGTCCATGTTCCATTATTAGTTAATTTCGATAGTATATTTTGTACAGTCTTTTGTGAACTATTCATAGGTTATTACCGACCGTAATATACCTCTCGCTCACACTGTTCAATTGTTTATTGTATTTTTTTATTTTACAAATAACACAAAGCTACCGTATATAGTATATTCCCGCACGAAGCACATATATATTACATTTCGTATGAGCTCTCATAAACGCCCGGTTATCAATAACAAAATACTACCTACGATCCAAAATAAGTGAATCACTACACTTTTTTATCTATTACCTACTTAGTTTTTGTTAACCACAATTATTAACGACTGAGTTCAAGCTTTCAAATACAGCGATTGTTGTATAGCTTGATTAGCGCTACTGATGGAAGATGGCGCTTGAATTAAATAGCAGGTTTGATCATGTTAGGTTCTGGTTAGGTTATTATAATGCACATAATGCAAGTAATCCATGCCATGCCAAGTATCATTTTGCTTCGAGTACTTTATCCTCCGATAACTCTATTTTTTAACACGCTTTTATTAGCTTCACGCCAATCTAGAAGTCAAACACAGGGGTTTCCTTTTATAACGCAACCCTTAAACTCGATTTTCACCCATTTTAAACAATTTTTTTGCACATTTCTTGTCAAGGACCGATGACAATACAATATAGTAGTGAAATACAGGGTTTCCCATATTTATAACGCAGTTTTATCCACTTTAATCGCTCAGATTCGAAATTTATTTTGCACACAGGGTTTTCCTTTTATAATGCAACCTTAAAACTTGATTTTACCCACTTTAAACGCTCAGATTAATTCGAAATTTTTCTTGCACATTTGTCAAGGACCGATGACAATATAATTTGGTAGTGAAATACAGGGTTTTCCATTTATAACGCAATTTTATCCACGCTGAACGCCCAGAATAATTCGAAATTCTTTTGCACCTTTGTCAAGGACCGATAATAATACAATATAGTAGTAAAATACAGAGCTTTCCATTTATAACGCAACCTTTAAACGCAATTTTACCCACTTTAAAAGCTCAGATTAATTCGAAACTTTTTTGCACACCAGTAAAGGACCGATGGCAATACAATATAGTAGTGAAATACAGGGTTTTCCATTTATAACGCAAAGTTTGAACTCGATTGTTGCCCACATTAAACGCTCAGATTAATTCCAAATTTGTTTTGCGCTCTTCTTTTCAAGGAGTGATGACCAGAGATGAAAACGAGAAGAAAACATAACTTTGATCTGGCATCGAGTATGAAAAAACTAAAAAAACACAACTTATTGATAATCGAACTAAAAAGAATAACAATAACTCTTAGTTTGAGAATAAAATGATTAACGAGAAAATTAATGTCATTATGTCAGCGAAATTATATGCTCTTTATAAGGCGACACAGCACTGCATCGATTATATTTCAAAATCCTTCCTCATAATCACTGACTCACTAAGCACTATCGAGAGCATCAAACAAATCTATCCAACCAATAACTTAATTATGCGAATTAAAGAGCAAATATATCACATCCTTATTTCAAATAGAATAATAGAAATACTTTGGGTCCCTTCACATATCGGAATCGATGGAAATGAACGTGTCGATGCAGCCGCCAAGCAGACAGTTTTGGTCCTACATCAACGCGAAAAATAGAACATCACGCATACCTGGCATTATGTCTTTAGATAATGAAACCTACTCAATGCCACAGGATATAGTTGATAAATTCAGTCAGTTTTTTGAAAATGTGTTTGTGCCATCATCAGTACCACGAGCTGATTTAGTTGACTTATATGAGTCGCAGTTTTATGGGGACATCATCAACATCAGGGATATTACAGAGAGTGAAATTGTTGAAGCTGCTAAAAAATTGAAAAATAAGATGACGTCTGGATCAGATGATATTCCGTCATTTTTCGTAAAGGACTGCATTTCTCTATTGGCTTGTCCATTGAAAATATTATTCAATTTGGCATAAGAATCTTCCACTTTCCCTGATCAATGGAAGAAAGCTAGGGTTGTTCCAGTTTTTAAATCAGGTGACAATTCTAATTAATAATTATCGCCCAATATCCATTCTGTCCAATTTTTCAAAACTTTTTGAGATGGTGGTTTATAATCGTTTATATACATCCATTCGTGGCCTTATCTCACCTGCACAACATGGGTTCCTCAACAAGAGGTCAACTGAGACCAACTTACTTCTTATAGCCCAAGAAATATCCGAAATAATGGATGCCGGTAAACAAATAGACGTAATTTACACTGATTTTTCAAAGGCATTTGACAGAATGGATCATGGGATTTTAATCGAAAAGCTGAATCGGTTTGATTTCTCTTCCGCTTTATTGAAGTTCTGTCAATCTTATCTTCATAACAGGTATCAATTTGTTTTTTATAATGGTCACTCTTCAAATAAATATATTAGTGAGTCAGGTGTACCGCAAGGCTCAAACCTTGGACCATTGTTGTTCCTTTTATTTATTAATGACCTGGAAGTACACTTGGATTCGTGTAGACTCAACATGTATGCAGATGATTTAAAAATTTTTCTTCCCATAAAATCCATAGACAGTTCCTTAACACTTCAATCCAATTTGGATAGAGTATCCGAATGGTGCTTACAGAATAAACTGACATTAAATATATCAAAATGCCAAGTAGTAACCTACACTTCTACTATAACGTTAATGGGAATTTGTCTTACTTCTGTAAAAGATCTAGGAGTGATATTCGATTCCAAACTTACTTTCACTGAACATGTTAATTCTAAGGTTGGCGAAGCATCGAAATTGTATGGATTTGTGATTAGAAACTGCCGTGGATTTAAGGATATTTGTAGTTTAAAAATGTTATATTTTTCGTACATACGCTCTAAGCTAGAATATTGCTCTGTTACATACATGAATATTACAATGTTCATATCAGCAAGGTTGAGGCGGTTCAGAAAAGGTTTTTAAAATATTTAGTTTTAATTTTAGATATCTTTAATTTTGAAAGTCTTGAATTTCGTAGAATTTGTAAATCATTATCCTGTTTATATGGGTGTTTGCACATTTTATTCGATTGTTCAGACTTGATATAAAGAATTAATTTTAATGTACCACAGTTCTACAATAGACAACATCTACCTTTCTATTGTGATTGGTTTCGAACAAATGTTTTACTTCATTCACCAATTAATGTTATGTGTCATAATTTTAATTTATTGTGCAACACATGCGACATTTTTATAGATAATTTTAAGGTTATTAAAGCTTGTGCTACTGAACGTTATTCAACTATGTGAAATGTGCTTTCTTTTTTTGATTTATTATTTCTTCTATTCTTAATTAAATTAAAGGTTTCTTCTGTTATTATATAATCATTGTTTTTGCTCTGTATCCGCAGTCAATATCACAACCTCACACACACGGTATTAAAGGTTCGTTAAGCCGCGTCCACATTATGTCGAATGGTGTCGATCGACATAGTCGATCGACAATCGACTATTGTAAAACTGCGTCCACATTATGGATCGACAATGTCGGGCGACCATCCACACTGGATCGACATTATCGATCGACACCATTCGACATAATGTGGACGCGACTTTAGAGAACATACTAAACGAAAACTACAACATAGAAAACGTATTAGGGCTCCTTAACCAAACTAATGTTTGTTCTAAAATTTAAGGTACCTACCACATAACTGTATGTATTGTATTGTATTTTATTGTTAACTAAAACCTTGTTTCTTGTATTGTCCCACTGCTAATAACCCTTAGTGGTTGATGCAGTTTGATATTAAAATAAAAAAAAATAATAATAATGTCATTATGGTAACAGCTGGGAGTGACCGATATCAATTGTCATAACTTCTTACTAGTTCTAGTTCGAAATGCAAAGATAGTGTATAAATGTTGTATAAAGCACCTCACGCCATTATGACATGAATTTTCTCACTTTTCATATGGATTACCTATAAAGTGTGTTTTTTAGTTCTCTTTTAAACTATAATTTATTATTATTAGGTATTATTAGGTACGTTTACCTATTATTATTAGGTACTGTCAATAGGAAAATAAAAAATTATTTACTCTCCCTCCCTCGTGTTGATAATAGAAAATAATCGAAACGTAACAATTCTACAGTACTCTATTTATTTCAACATATACTAAAACTATTGTTCCAGGAGTTCACAGCTCGGGCGCTATCAACCGACCACTAGGATTTAATTTCTTCAACACAAACAGTGAAAACACACCAACTGCTCCTCCATTGGAAAAGCCATCAGCTCCATGGAAAACTACAGGTAGTTATTATACGAATATTGGTTTATTTTCAATCACATTTTGGACTGCCAATATGTTAAACTCGGGCCAATTTAGTTTCTTCATAAATCATACTAATATATTTATATTTTTGTTCCATTTAGATGATATCGACACACTTCCTCCATCGTATGAAGAAGCTACGAGAGCAACTTTTGCTTCATACAAAATTTGATTTAATCAAAAGCCGATTGAATAGTACAAAATTGAAGTTAGTTGAATTAATTCATGGCGGTGTTAACGCAGCATTTTTAATTAACGGAATGGAAAAAAAATTCATTTCATTGAATTAAGTTTATCTCATTTTACAGTGAATGTTAAGGTGGAGTTATACGGTCGGTGTAACTTGGGTGGTTCGTTTACTGTGTTTTTTTTATGTGAAGATCTGTGCTCGTACGTAACTTATCAACCACGGATTAGGTAACTGTGCCTTAAATTGAATTCCGACACATTTTATGAGCCCATAAATTGGAAACCGATTAAGATATCGAGAGGCGGTTTTGACTGAACGGCTTCAGGAATTAGGATTTTATTTTTTACGGTGTTGCCAATTTTGAATTTTTACCCCAGACTCCAGGAAAAAGCTTGGGTTTTTTGGGAGATCAATAACTTGGACATTTTAAATGAAACACCCTGTATGTTTTTGTACCGTCGGATAGGCTGAAGCTTATACTTTTTAAAAAAGTATGGTTTTATAGCAATTTAAGGTGTTCTTAAGGAGCAGATTATCTTTAAAAGATAGACTGCAATTCGTTGATTACAGTATAAATTCCATACATTTTTGTCAGCTCATAACTTCTGAACTATAGTAATGACATCAAGAAGCGGTTTTAATTGAACGGCTTAAGAAGAACCCAACGTTTCACTAACACATACTGATTTAGTATTTTTTCTCTATAATCAAGGGTGATGTGACTGCTACTGTCAGTCATTGACAAGTAATTCTGTTTATTGTGACGTATTCTACTTATTTAATTCTGTACTTTTGTCGAAACTCCTAATTGAAAATGTATACAAATAGGGAAAAAGCACGTACAGTTACAATTTTTGCAGAAACCAAATCTGTTACACAAACAAAAAGAGATTTTCGTCGAATTTTTCAAAAGAATCCTCCGTCAACGTACTCAATATTGTCCTGGTGGCAAAAATTTCATGAAACAGGTACTTTGGAAAGAAAGAAGAAGAAGAAAGAAAATTGAAAATATTGATAGTAATGATATTTTACTAAATAATTTGTTAGCAGTTCAAGAAATTTTGAATGTTAATAACAATTCCATTTCCATAAGAAAAATGGCCAAGGCGTTAGAAATGTCACACGGTAAGATACATAAATTATTAAGAATTTTAAAAATAAAGGCATATGAAATGCAGATTTATAAAAAAATTGTTCCAGAGGCATACAATAAACGTCTCTTTTGGATTTATTTAGAACAAATCGTAATGTTACATTAATCATGTCTGATGAAGCTACATTTCACCTTAATGGTAAAGTAAACAAACATAACTGAAGAATCTGGGCCGACGAAAACCCTCGTGTTTACAATGAGTTTAAAAGGGATTCACCTGAGGTAAATGTCTGGTGTGGTATGTCTAAGGAAAAGATATATGGACCCTTCTTCGCTGAACGAACTGTCACTGGTGCAGTTAACACAGATATGTTGCAGACTTACTTTTATCCTCAACTTGTGCAAGATGGCATGTTCAAGACGTTCTACTTCAAACAAGATGGCGCACCTCCACACTTTTCTCGCGTAGCAAGAGATTCTGTAAATTAAACATTTCCTAATAGATAGATAGGGAGAGAAGATCCTATAGAATGGTCACTATACTCTCCAGATTTAACTGTTCCCGATTTCTTCTTCTGAGGATATGTAAAAGAAAGAGAGACTCTTTTTTAAATCTTCAACTACGCTTGCATAAATGTATTGAAATGAATGGTGGGCATATTCAACAACTTTTGTATTAAAGAATTTATGTAGGTTAATTAAGCACATACTTACATATACTTTTGTACGTGTTTTTTGTATTTTGTTGTTGTTTTTAATAAATTGTCCAGGAAACATATTTGTATTCTGTCTAAAATTTAATTTTTAAAAATCGCAGAGCGCTTTCGGCTGTTAAGCCATCTTCAGTGCTTCAGTTTCTTGTAACAAATACCTGACGAGTATAGTACTGAAGATGGCTTAACAGCCGAAAGCGCTCTGCGATTTTTAAAAATTAAATTTTACACAGAATACAAATATGTTCTCTTGACTTCCTAGTCATGTGTACTCAGCTATAAAGATATTCACTTTAATAAATTGTTTTTTTTTTCACCTGTTTCCAACAACAATAACTTAATCCATATAATGATGTCCAAAAAACCCAAGTTTTTTTCTGGAGTTTAGGGGAAAAATATTAAATAGGCAGCAGCGTGAAAAAAATTTCTAATTCCTGAAGCCGTTTAGATAGTCATGACTAGTTCATAATTTATGCGCTGACAAAAATGTACGGAATTACTGTAGTCAACGAATTGCAGTCTATCTTTTAAAGATAATCTGCTCATTAAGAACACCTTGAATTGCTATAAAACCATATATTTTTGAAAAGTAGAAGCTTCAGCTCATCCGACGGTACAAAAACATACAGGGTGTTTCATTTAAAATGTCTAAATTATTGATCTCCAAAAAACCCAAGCTTTTTCCTGGAGTCTAGGGTAAAAATTCAAAATTGGCAACATAAAATGTGTCGGAATTCAAATGATCACCCTGTACATGTAATCTGGTATAGTTCGCGGGTCGAAGTATGGAGTTTATTAATTTCTGTAGGTCTGTGCTGGTACGTGTTTGGTTTGCCAATTTTCGGATCACACAAAATCACCTGAGGTAACCTAACCTAACTCCAGCTCTAGGCCAAGCAATTTATACATTTCATGATGAAAATTCTAGTGGAAAACGTAGTGAGCCATCTACGAAGTTTCAACGCTATAACTTGAAAAACGACGAATGAATGAAATTTTGATAAAATGAAGAGTTTTCCAGCTCTTGCGAATTTTCTTCGCTTCTTGTATTTTTATTATATACAATTCATCTTTTGACACCATTACTATTTACTTGATAAGCTTATTAACAAAAAATAAGTTTTTTCGTTTTAAATGTTTATGAAAATTTCGTTAGCAACATTTGTGAGTCAAAAATATATTATAAGGTTCATATTTTTTACAAGAGGGTAAATATGTCAAAAACTGTCTATTTTAATGCTTTATTGCACAAAACAGTCTAACCTATAGAAGTGAAAGCACAGAGTACACCATCTAACAAGAGACGAAAGCTTTGTCGGTTCCTTTGAAGTTGGACTCGAACGGAAATACGTCGAGACTTTGACAGATAAACTACATAAAACCACAGAGTACACCATCTAACTAAGGCAGTGACAACCAAACCACAGAGTACTGAGTAACTGACGGGAACGAACGAACGGAAGTGTCGACCATGTGTCGACTTGACACTGACAGATAAACTACATATTTCACGCATGTGCACAGAAAATTGCGATCACGAAAACGGCTTTCATTCGCCTCTTGTTAGATGGTGTACTCTGTGGTGAAAGTCCAATAGGGGTGCGTTCACATACTTACTCCCAGAGTTAAAGATTAACTCAGTATCGTTTATTTACTTACTCTATACCTCATTTAAAAACCAGGAGGAGTGATTTGAATTTAAGTTGGCAATTCTGTAGACCTCTGATTGGTCAGATTCAGCCCAGTGTCACACAACACTTTTTAATATTGACATCAGCTGATAGTTTTCATTTTTGATAGTTCTGACAGATAAATAAATAAATATTGGATGAAAAACCAAAAGTATTCTCAAGCAGTGGGTACCTACATTATTACTTTACATTTTTTTTAAGTAGTAAAGTCGGTTTAGCGAGTATTAAGGGAATACTGAAGTAGAGGAACATTATATAGTGCAGAAAATATTGGTGGAATACCAGGACTTTTGAAAAATTGTGATGAGTGAATAAAAAATGTCGTTAGAAGTACAAAAATGTTATCTGTGCTGGACAAAATTTTGCAAGCTTCAAAGAAACGTTCAGACTTTCTTGAAACAAACTAAATTTATCTGTGTCACCTTTTGACGAGTCAAATGTAGGTACTATTTATTTGTTATATACATATTTGGGAAGAAATCGTCAAAGTTCATCGGAAGAACATGCCATGAAAGATATAAAACAATATAGAAAAGAATGGGTTTAGTAGAAAATACATTATTGGTTTTTGAAGTTAAAAAGAAGGAAGAAGGTATCTCAGAAGTATTTGAAAAGTGGTTTATTATTCACCATATTCACCGTATTACACTTAATACGGCAACATGAAGATTACTGTTGGAAATGTTTAAATTAATACTGCATATTGCTCTACAATGCTATTAATTTTGTAGTATTGTTATTGCCAGAACATATTATCAATTGTCATATTCTTTTTAATTTAATTGTAATAAATATAATTAAAGTAACTTGACTATCTGTAATTCTCCACCATCAACAATGACCATAATTTGTTTCTTGTCGATGTGAATCTGAATCTTCTTATGTTTGATTAAGAAACGAAACAAGAAAAAGTCTTACATTTTGTTTAATGCGTAGGTACATCTGAAAAATATACTGCAGATCAGAGCAGAAATCGACTTATGACTAATGTCTTTACTATCATGGAATATTTAATATATTTGGAACACGACTGTTGACTACGTTTTCGGAACACACTCTTTAGTAACTAATCTGGTAACTTTTAGTCGTGTGAGTAAGACTTTTTAAATTACTCCTCCTGGTTTTTAAATGAACTATAGATGATGGACCATCCATACATATAAACCACGTGACTTAACTCTCGCGTAACTCTAGATGTAACTCGGAGTAAGTTTATAAACACGCCCTAGGATTACCTAGAATGAAAAAATGAGGTGTCAAACCCATCCACCTGATGCGCTATTTCATAACGCTTTTTTCAATGGAAGTTTGTTTTTGAATAACTAATGCCTGATTTCACTAACCATTTCCCAAAGTCAGGTAACCTAAAACGAATTTAGGAATTCCTAAAAGCAATCTACATTCTACCACGCGCTAAGTAATGCCTGAGAGTGATAATATTACGTATTTCCTATCACTTTTTGATCAATCCTGAAAGAATTGTAGGAACAGCTTTGCGAGTGAGGCCCCTTTTTGTCCCAATAACAATATATTGTGGTTCAAAATATCTGTTGCAAACTTTGTAGGATTTATAAATCTGTTCAGGGCTTGATTCCTCCAGTTTTGGATTGCGAATAGAGGCAACCCATTCATTCAACAACAAAGGGTCATGTTTGGGTTTGTCGTTTTGGTGTAATGTCTGTACACCCAGGAACTCAACACCACACCAACCATTATAAATATCATGAATTATCACACTTGATAAGACTTACAGTACCTAATTAAAACACAAATAACAGCAGCAAATGGCAAAAGGAAACAATCTATAATAGACAATGGTGACAACACCTATATGACAGCTTTGATGAATTTTGAAATCTTTTCTTCTTTTCGTGCTACAGGCATCAGCTTCCAGGCCTGTTTCGGCAACTCAATTGCAACTAGCGCTTCAGGTGGATGGGTTTGAAACCTCATTTTTGTATTCAAGGTCATAGTATAAACTTTCACTTCTATAGGTTAGACTGTTTTGTGCTTTATTGTTAGGTCTATTTGTGTAATGGCGATCATCAAACCGGACTGTAAATCACCTGTAAATCTGTACCTGAAGAGCAAATGAGGTATAAACTAAATTGTTATAAATAAAATGCTGGCCAACACTTTGGTTTATGACTCTGTATCTTTTCCAACTGAACCATTCGTTGAAATCTGAAATTGGAGATGATTTTTACATTTTCATTTAGAGCGTTAGAAAAATGTTTTTATTTTCAAGACAATCTCTATCCAAACATAACTTTTTGTGATTCATTTGGCACATATTAAATACTAAGACCACTTTTAAATTTTACTATGTAAGATAATTTTACTTTTTTATTTCGTTATTTCATACCTAATTATTTCATGAAAGAAAATACATTCCATAAATGGAACGTTTATTTTTGTAAGAAATGAGAAAAATTTCTATTTTTTTAACGTTTATAATGTCCATATTTATACATGTTATGAATAATAAATTTTTTTATAAAAGGTTTTGTTTTTATCTCCATCGTTTGAATGAATGAAAATGCTCAATTTTATTATGGAGCTTGAAATTATGTGTTGTGCTTTGAAGAAGGTGCTAGCCGAGGCGGAGTAATCTGTGCGAAGCAACAAATCAAAGCATAGCGTGAAGCTATTTGAAAATTTGAACGTATAGAAAGAACGATTTTTATTAATAAGGATGGAAAAGTGTCACTTTAAATATTCAAGGGAGGAAAATACACTTTTCCCATTAAATTCATGAAGAATTTACAACCAAATAAAATACAGCTTTATATATATTTATTTATATAATTCTATCCATGCAAAAGCAAAGCAACAATTCTTTATGATTATATCCCTATAACATAATTGATATATTATTATTATATTGATGTAAAATTAGCATTCCTCATTATCTGTAACTAGACAGCTTCGCCAAGTGGTTTCACAATCAATTCAGTAACCTAAAAAATAAAAGTTGCAATGTAAATTGTGAAAAAAATCGGATAAAGAAGGACCAGGAATAGATGCAGCTGATAGTTCAACAAATTTTCTTATACAGGGTGTCCCACGACGATTAAGACAAGTAATATATCAGAATTGGGCAGTAGTAGATTATTATAATTTTGGGGGTATGAATAAGAGCAAATGCTGCATCTTTTCTTGTTATTGTGTTACCCAATGAGTTATTTTTTTTTGGTCACGTGACGTCGCATTCAAAATTATTAATGGAACACCCGTGATTTTCGATTCTCCTTGAAGTGCTGATTTCGTAGAAACCACAAGTGTCACGCTTCTCCCTATCACGGCTCGATAATAGTTCTCTTGCGATTTATTCATAACAAATTATTGTTGGAACTCCTTTGACTTCAGGAATTAACTTTTATAATGTTTCAGGGTGTACCTTCAATTTAAATATAACAAATAATAAGTAGATTTGTTCTATATTTGCTGTTTACTTTGTCGTAATAAAATGCAATTAAATATACTTCGGTCTTTTATACTCTGAATTCTGAGCAGTTGGCGATAAAATTTTGTATGCACCACGTCAGAAAAGTGTCTTTATCGGACTCGCCTGTTATTCGACTCGCTTTGCTCGTCTCATAATTTCAGACTCGTCCGATAAAGAATCACTTTACTGCCTTGGTACATAAATAACTATTATGACAAATTACAATAACTCACTAACTTAAAATCTTCTCTATAAATATTAACTGTAATCTTGAACACGTCCTAGTCCTACTAGATCTTTCCAATTGTCTAATTTCCTGTTTTTTTCTCGCCTTTTATACCTAGGAACATTACATAGAAACATGATGTTTTTGAGTTCTAAGAAGATGTTATCATAAAAGGTTACTTCCTACGACGACATATGAAGAGAGGAAGTAGTGTGTAACAATACGGTTAAACCATCAGATTTCCCAGTACCACCAAAAAATGTTAAGAGAAAGTATAGTTACAGCGGTACAGAATCATATAAACTGGACGAATGAAAACGCATATTATTATGTTTGACCTTTTTGCATATTTGTTCCCAATATATTTTCTACTAAACCTGAACTGTTGGTGGAGTTCCCAAGACATATAAAACAGCATTGGCTACGTCTTCTGCTTTCATCGATGGTACGACTTTTAATAGCTGCTGCACTTGTTCATCCTCAGTAAATCCATTTGCTTCGAATATTTCAGTCATTGTACATCCCGGACTAACGCTCTAAAAAATTTATATAAATATAAAATAAAGCATATTACTTAATATTGAAATTTCCACTTTTCGTTCTAGCATAATGAACCATTTTGTTATAGGCAACCAAACTTACAGTCGTATTGAGTGACTTACACATCGTTTTTGTTATATTATTCTACAAAACTACTATGATACCAAAATCGTTCATTCATAGAGGTCATTAATTAAACATTTTATGTAGAATTCAAGGCCGTCTTAAACTAGGCTGGGGCCCTTGGGCACACAAGAATCTTCACAGTATGATACAGGGTGTCCCACGACGTTTTGACAGTCCAATTTTTAGAGAACTGTTCATATGACATGTATGAAATTTGGCAGATATAAACAGTCGAAACTGATGCTTATATTCATTATAAAATGACTTCCGTTTTTCCTGTCATTTCGGCTCACGTGACCTCAACATAACTTTTTTAAATGGGACAACCGGTATAATATTACAAATTTGGATACATCATTTAAAAACAAATTCAACGATACCACACTTGTCATCATTGTATTGTGCAGTAATGATAATAGGGGCTATTTATTTTTATAAAATTTATTAAAGTAATATTTTGCACTCAAAAATTTAGGTGGCTGTGAAACAATAGTATCAACAACTTAGGTTGTCATTCATTATTGTTAGGTGAATTTTATTCAAGAACTGTCATTATTAGTCATATTTTTGTAAAGACACTATAATAATAAGTAAATAATGCCTTCAATATTTACTTACGATGAATATGTTGACATGCTACTTATTTATGGAGAATGTGGAAAAAACAAAACTCATGCTCAAGGTTTGTACAGAAATCGTTTTCCTTATAGAATAACTCCAAGCAAAAATACTTTTGTCTATGTCGAACGGAAGCTAAGAACTGGTTGTTTTCCAAGCGGTAAAAATCAAGTTCCTCGTCAAAAGACCGCTCAGACAGATGACAATGTGATAAATATTTTGGCTTATCTGCAGGTGAATCCACACACCTCAATACGATTTCTTGAACAAGAATTACAAATAAGTAGAAGTTCAATACAAAGAGTATTGAAAAATCACAAATACCATCCTTATAAAATACATTTAACACAAGGTTTAGTTCCTGCAGATCCGGAAAGGAGAATAAATTTTATTGCTGAAATGTCAGTACACATTAATGATGACCCTTGTTTTCTAGAAAAAATATTATGGAGCGATGAAAGTAGATTTCATAACAATGGTATTGTAAATCGCCATAATTGTCATTATTGGTCGCAGGACATTCCAAAGTGGATGCGCGAAACGAATTTTCAAACAATATGGGGAATCAATGTTTGGTGCGGTTTATTCAACGGTCGGTTGATTGGTCCCTATTTTTATGAAGGAACATTAACGGGGCAAAGATACTTAGATTTTCTTCAAAATACTCTACCAGAATTACTTGAAGATATTCCCTTACATGAAAGGCAAACAATGTGGTGGCAGCAAGATGGAGCATCTCCTCACTTTTTTGGGCCAGTTAGAGAATATCTTAACAACACATTTCCTGAAAAATGGATTGGTCGAAATGGTGCGATTCTGTGGCCACCCCGTTCTCCGGATATTACACCCTTAGATTTCTTTCTCTGGGGTTACTTAAAATGTCTAGTTTATGTCACACCCCCAATTGATTTAGATGATTTGAAGAATAAAATAAGACAGGCATGTCGGACCGTAACACCCGCAATGATTACAGCATCACTTACAAGAAATCTTTTAACAAGGTTTGAACATTGTGTCAATGTACATGGTCATCAATTCGAACAATTTCTTTAATTACTTGTACTTTTTAATTCCCTATGTTACGTTTTTCAATAAAATAATTTATACAGATGTTCATTTAATTGCCCCTATTATCATTACTGCACAATACAATGATGACAAGTGTGGTATCGTTGAATTTGTTTTTAAATGATGTATCCAAAATTGTAATATTATACCGGTTGTCCCATTTAAAAAAGTTATGTTGAGGTCACGTGAGCCGAAATGACAGGAAAAACGGAAGTAATTTTATAATGAATATAAGCATCAGTTTCGACTGTTTATATCTGCCAAATTTCATACATGTCATATGAACAGTTCTCGAGAAATTGGACTGTCAAAACGTCGTGGGACACCCTGTATAATATGTCATTAATGATATTAGAATGCTGCTGGTTTTTTGGTTACGATCACGATAACGGTTTCTTTGGGGATTTCGGCCCTGAGAGAATGGGGCCCTGGGCACGGGCCCCGTTTGCTCTTATGGTGAAGACGGTATTGTGTAGAATAATATGGCTGGAAAGAGGACGGTAGATGAAAAATGATTGCTGAATAAAGTTGAGAGAACGATAATGAGAACTGTGCAATCTAGGAAGCTCTCTCACTTAAACTAGACAATGCCTAATCTATATTAAAGTAGATTTAACTTACTGATACTTTTATTTTACTTCCCAGAGTAATAAGTTCATTTCTTAGTGTTTCCGAAAACGCTGTTATAGCAAATTTTGAAGCTGGATAAACATTGTTATACGGTATTTTCGGAACTTGATGACCAGCTGTGCTATTGATATTAACGATATGGCCATCGATATTATTTTCTTGCATATATTTTATAGCTTCTCTCGACGCGATTGCCACAGCTAGGATATTAGTGTCTAGGACTTTCTTCCACTCTTCAATATCACCTGAAAATAACTGGTATTTCAAAAGTTTCATAAAGAAAACACTGCTCAACGAAAGTTAATATAATACGTTCAGATGACCGTTGAATGAAAGTTCATTCTCTGGAAAAATTTAGCTAGGGAATTGGGTGGCAACGTATCCTGGACTCCACAATTAGTTTAAAGTCTATTATTACCGCTGATATTCAAAAATGCTTAAAAACATTTGGGTTTTTAAAAACAGCCGGACCAACTTCAAGCATATTGCTGAAATTAATCTTTATTGCTGGAAACACTGAGAGAGACAGGGTACCTACGTAATAAAGAGACGGAAATCTATTGCTTTGATCCCAATGCTACAGGCGCAGATATGATACAGGCATTGCTAGCCATGAACAGACCACGTATCATATCAGTATCAGAACTAAAATGTCACAATGCTTTCGTTGAGATGACAAAACACAATGTAGTCACAGTGTTGTGGAGCAAAGGCTACGGTAAGGCTCAGACGGACCACAGCGACGCGTCACGACAACTTCATAATTGTGGTTGTAAAGTGGGCAGAGGTCGTGGTTATAATAAAAATGCAATAGAATTAGAGCAGTACTCAGACGAACGACTACTTGTAGTTGATCTCAGCGACCGTACCTACCTGTGGATGGTATCACCCACAAAATTGTCGTTGTTGGTGGTTCAATGCAAAACACATGGACGAAAGACCATCTTCGCAATGCAACAACTGGTCACTCAACCTTTCTCCATACTGAAACCGATCAACACTACCGAACACCATTGTCGTTAATGGGCTCATTTACATATATTTATTTATTTTATTATTGGGAAGAGCACATAATTTTAAGGCTCTGTGCAAAAAATAAGACTTCAGCGAGACTCCTAAGTCGCCTAAAAAAAATTATAAACATTAAACAGCGCTCCTCTCTGAATTTCAGGCGCGACGTCATCCCATATGAAATCTCTCAGTGAGAGAGCGGATACCGCGCCGATCGGTTCTCGGTTAGATGACTACTTAGCTAGTAATAGTATTTTGCTAGCTTATATGCTTATTATTTATTATACGTTTTAGCAAACTCTAAACAGTGTTATGTTTATGAAATGAGAACGATGCAATGGACCAGAACCAGAGTACAAAAAGCTATAAATATTGTGCGGTTCCAGAATGTAAAAGTACTACGATTAAAACATCTAACAAATCATTTATTTCTATTAATAAGGATGCAAAAAAACGGAAGCAATGGCGGAAAAGCATGAAAAGACTTAAAGCAATCACTGATGAGTCAACATACTTTGTTTATGTATTTTTAGGATTTTATTTTTCTTCAATAAGAATCGTTATAAATTACCTTATAAAATACGTTGTGAATCCATATTGAGAGGGTTATTGATAACCCTTGTATTAATCTAATTTTGTTTAAATACGTAGATGATATTGCTCTTATAGCTTGTGGTGTTATTAATGTTCAAAATTATTTAATAAAATAATGGATCAGTTCTTCACAAATGAAATTTTATTAAATAGATACTGCTTTTTTCTCCAAAAAACAGGTAATCTTTTTCAGTAAATCATCAACAAAACTGGCGTATATTATGTTTTAAAAGAAATTATTTTATTTGATTCAAAGTCCAGATCAGCTCTAACAAATATCGCTTTTTTTTACCAGTGAGGTGCATGTGCATTTGAATCTGATGTAAACATTTGGAACTAATATTACCTGCTTCATCAAAATAAGTTTTTCTTGTTCTTTTCAACATTGGTGATTTAATTTCCACTACACATTCGCATTTGGAGGAGCTCCTTTAATTGGGCAGTCTGCAGTTAATGAAATTGCAATTTGTTACTGAGTAACCTATAGCGTTATCTCCGTAACATTGTCCACCAGACCAGGAATAAAATAAAACATCTGGAATCACCCTGTATATCATTTGAGAGAGCATATATTTATGAAAATATTGACATTTTTAATCATTCTTTGCCGGAAAACAGCCAAAAACGATGTGTTACATAGTATAAAATTATAATTTAATAAACCCGTGTTTTTTATTGAAAAACTTCATAATCATTAGCAAGTCCACTTCTGAAAGATTTAATGAGTGTGCTTTTTTAAAATTAGGTCCACACATTTTATTTTATTCACACAAAATTTTGCGAGTAATTAAAAAAAATATCAATTCTACGCGAGGCACGTTACAGTCAGAAGCGTAATGTTAGTGCACATTAACTTTCATAAGCGGTGACGTCATAGTCGTAGTCTTCGCCCCGCTACGGTATGCTTGTTTAATAGAGGAGTTCAGTCTAAGGTCAGTGTGGCCAACAAAAAGTGGTTTTTCTGACAAGAA
>CAJUYG010003934.1:0-18674 GCA_910591675.1 Galerucella calmariensis | reverse complement strand
GCAGTCGGAAACATACTGACAAGTCTAGACAAGAAAGGCCGGTTTATAAGCTCTCTAAATCATCCAGAACGTATCGTGGGCGTTTGATCATTGTCCACAACGCGTCGTGGTCAACAAGAACGGACACAACGCGAAAATTTTTGTCATTTCGGTATTTGGTCGTTCGGCACCGTCCACAACGCGTTGCGGTCGTTTTTTTCGTTCATTGGGCGTTTTCGATGTTTGGGCGTAACATATATATAAATGTTTCGGTGTGTGTATGTATATGTACAATTCCTTCACTAATTAATCGAAAGGAACTTCGTTCCATCCGGGTGTCCCTTGACACCTCTCAAGTTTTTCAATTTATTTATTCAGTGCCTTTACTTAATTTTACGGATATTGACATTAATAATATAATCAATTTACATGGAAATAAAAAGCAAAAAGTGTTTAAATATGGGATTAACTAAATTATTCAACAAGTTCACCTGATGGAAATTCAATCACAACAATCTTACCGGAACCTTTCCAGATAAAAAGGTTTAATAAAGGAGAATTGTTGATAATTATTCATTTGGTCGTTAAGAAGATTATCTGAATATTTGTTTATATTCATCTTAAGAGCTTCTAAAAGACTTAATTTGAGGGGTTTAGCTTCAATATCCAAAATTTCAAAATTTGAATCGAAAGGGTGTTGGTTTGATAAATAGATCCTTGTTTGATTTTGTTTAAATGCAGCTCAGTGGGTTTGAGAAAGGACTGGCTATTCGCCGCCCATACGTTGAATATAACGTTACATGAAAGAAGAAATTTTGGTTCATTTGATTTTGTTCCCTCTTCCTTTGGCAGTCTTGCTGACTTCCTATTTGCTCATTTATATCTAAGTTAAATCATTATTTGTAGGCTTTAGAAACTCTGACCGAGCTGTCGGTTTGGATTTGGAGACAACCAAGTTAATTTTACGAGATCTGGCTCTATTCCATGGTGTATCATTGGCCTTCAAAATGAAGCATCCCGAAAAGTTCGAAGAAAATATCAAACGTTTTTGTATACCATTCAAACCATCACATCAAAATTTGATACCAGTGTTGAAAATGATTATTGAAGAAAATGAAGATTTGGCTCATTTAGCACCAAGATATCAAAGTTGGGGCTTGAGTCCACGCTCTCCAATAAACGAGCCATTCGCTTGTTTAATACATACAGATATGTGGACAAACAATACGATGCAAAAGTTTGAAGGTGGCAAGCCGATATTAAACAAATTCGTTGATTTTCAAATTTACCAGTACGGTTCTCCAGCAGCTGATGTATTCTTTCTGTTATGGTCATCCGTTACTCATACAGTGCTGGAATCTAATTTAGATTATTTATTGAAATATTACTTTGAGCAACTACAAGCAGTGTTGGAGAAGCAAGATTGTAACATTCCAACTTTCACGTACGAAATATTTTTGAAAGAAATGGACTCAGTTTCCGAATATGAGTTCGGACATGCTTTTCTGTTCCACAATTTGATTGTTAACAGTAAAAAAGGCGGTCAGGACTTGGTAAACCCTGATATTGAGCAGATGTTCAACGATATTCCATTGGAAGTCAAACAAAAGTCTTGGTATATGCTGAAAGAATGTGTACAGAGAGGCTGGTTTAAATAAAACAGTTGGTTACTTATATCATGTCTATGCCATATTATGTATATTTACAATAAAGCCAGCATGTTGAGTCATTCTCAATTCAAAGGAAACTGAAGAAGTCAATGTTACTTTTTTTATTCTCCCTCACTTCGTTAGGCATAAATCGGAGGTGTTTGTTTACAAATAAGGGTTGTAGAGGTCATATAATAACCTTTTTGTTGTGCGTCATCGATTGTTAATGTCCTTCTTACACATTACGTTGGAAGAAATGGAAAAAAGTGCAGGTCTGTGAATAATCCTTATCAAAATATCATAATATTGAACCTGTATATGTATAATGTCCCTATGGTCACGCAACCCAATTTTTCAAATGGAACACCCTTTACATTCTTGCATTGTTGAATGCTCCTCTACGAGAGGATTGAAAAATGTATAGTACATAAGAACACAGTCGAAGAGTTTGAAGTTCCAGATAATTCCAATGTGAAATATGCCTCAACTGGGGCACTAACTCAACTCAATTAATTTAAAGATGTTTTTTCAAGATCGACCAGATCTGTATCTGTATCTGTAGGGTAGGGAGGGTGAGTGAGTAGGCTCACAGCACTCCTCCCGAGAAGTTGTCCTCCTAGGTTATCGTCCATCCAGGAAGGTGGACAGGTCACTAGGAGACATCTCCTTTATATCGGCAGGTGTAGGCCAAGACTCACCGAACACACACTCTCTTATTGACGATAACTCCGGACACTCGCTTAAGACATGCCTGGCAGTTTCATCTTCCTCTTCACACATCCTGCATAGAGGTGTGTCCAGTAGCCCCATAGTATAGAGGTGTTTCCTCAGTTGCTAGTGGCCAGTTAAAAATCCTACTGTTAAACGTAGGTTTTTCCTGGTCATCACCAAATATTTCTTCGGCGCCAGCTTCCCAGGGTCGCCCAGGGTGATCCTGGTAAGATTGCATCCTTTGATTCCATCCCAAATCTTGAGGGATTGAGCATGGGTGTAACGTTTGGCTAGTTCCGCAATTGTCGAAGTCGTTAGGCCGTAGGTGTCAATGGGTCCTAGAATTTTTAGTCCAGCCAACCAGTGTGTCGTTCTCGAACTCACCCCTGGCATACCCATTATAACGCAACTCATCTTACATCGTGTGTGTAGAGTTGCCTACGGAGCATGAACAGATAATGAAAAATCCTTCAAATTAGAATATGTTTGTGTCGTACTAAAAAAATTTAACTTCATAAAAAGTGGCAAAAAATTTAAGAATGGACGTTCTATTCCAGTGGCGTTTCCTATTTTGTTACGTGTAGCCATAAAAAAAATTATGCGGTCAAAAGGGTGCTGACCCGCTCTGAAAGTCCATAATAAATAAAAATGAATGCACGCTACTATTTCCAGTTTATCGTATACTATTATCTCATCACCCTGTAACTTTTTCGTGAAAACCGCACATCATTATTAGAGTAAGATCCCAGAGCGATAAGACATAACTTATTTTCAAATAGATGAAATGTTAGGTTCTCAGTAGCACCTCGTGTGCTTTGAACACCTGTGTGTTTGTGGAGCTATCCTAAGGTAACCTTGGCAGATATCAGGTGAGAAAGATGACTAAAAATAAGAGTTACTTTACTTAAATTAAAATGTCTGATTTTCATATATGTTTTGTAGAATAACATTCTAGTGTAGTATCATAAGTGTCAGACATTTTCCATGGGCCAAAACTTTTGTCAGACGCATTCAAGCTCCACAAGCTCCGTAAACGTATAGTATAGTTCGAAACTGTTGGAGCACATATAACTTAGTAATAGTTGCCATGATAACATATTTTAAAGTCAGACATGTGAAAATAAATGAAGTTAATCCATTCTTTTGCAGCTTTAAGGCGTCTGACAAAAGTTTTGGTCCATGGAAAGTGTCTGACACTCATGATACTACTCTAGAATATCATCCTACAAAACATATATAAAAATCAGACATTTAAGTTTAAGTAAAGTAACTATTAATTTTAGTCATCTTTCTCACCTGATATCTGCCAAGGTGCCCTTAGGATAGCTCCACAAACACACAGGTGTTCAAAGCACACGGGATGCTTCTGAGAACCTAGCATTTCATCTATTTGAAAATAAGTTATGTCTTATCGCTCTGGGATCTTGAACTATATCTAGGATCGTCTGGAAAGTGGCTCCTAAAAACAGTCAGGATATAATAGGACCTCCAGCATTCACAATATTTAGTACTTGTAAATAAAGTACCTAACGATGATAAACAGCTTATAGTACCAAAAGTTTCTTAAAAATAATCGAACGTAAGAAGGGGGCTGGTGACACATGATTTCAAAATTCAATGATAAGCGATAATTTTGAGTGGAAATGTTGTGAAAAATAATCTACAAAAGTTAACGAGAATGAATAACAAACTAGTTTCACTTGATATATAGTTAAAGCCGCAAACTTTTGTAAGATTCCGAAAGTAGATTTAGAGATTAAAATCCAGAATATGTAGTCCTTGGTAAAGCACTTGAGAATAAATTAATTTCTGAACCTTGAAAGTTTTGAATTAATGTATCTTCTCTACTAATGGGATATTATAAATCCTCAATTTCCATTTTGCTAGGAACGGCTGTACGATAGCTTAAAGTTATTTGCTTCCTAGAAACTGCTAAATTGACAATGATAATCAAAATAATAGAGATGCATCTTTATTCTGAGTATAAACTGAAGTATAAGTAATTAAGGGCGGATTTTGCAATTTGTGTATAAACCTGGTATTCGCTATACATACAATTACGGTTCACTATTACTTTCTACAATAGATCAATATATTTTTTTTTTAAACCGACCAGAAAATATACACATTTCTTTATAATCTCTTACATGGACTATATATTCCACAAAACAGTCTAACCTATAGAAGTGAAAGTCTAATAGGATTACCTAGACTGAAAAAATGAGGTGTCAAACTCATCCACCTGAAGCGCTAGTTGCAATTGAGTTGTCGAAATAGGCAAGGCAGCTGAGGCCGAAAAACAGACTGAAGGAAGAAGAATGTCAGCGATCGCAGTGGATGGGTTCAGAACTATTTCATAGCGCTTTTTTCTAATGGAAGTTGGTGCCCGATTTCACTATCCATTTCCTAAACTCAGGTAATACCTACGACGAATTTAGGAATTCCTAAATGCAATTTACATTTCACCACGCGCTAAGTAATACCTAGGAGTTATAATATTACGTATTTCCCATCACTTTTTGATCAATCCTCAAAGGTTTGTAGGAACAGCTTTGCGAGTGATGTCCCTTTTTTTCCCAATAACAATATATTGTGGTTCAAAATGTCTGTTGCAAACTTTGTAGGATTTATAAATCTGTTCAGCGCTTAATTCCTTTAGTTTTGGATTGCAAATAAAGGCAACCCATTCATTCAAAAACAAAGGGTCATGTTTGGGAAACCTATGTCGTTTTGATGTAATGTCTGTACACCCAGGAACACTTCACACCAACCATTATAAAGTTATTATATAGGTGCTTTCGATTATTTACTTTTGGCTGCTAGTAGCAGCTCGAAGTGACTGAATTCCGTTCGTTTATTACCGGGCGTGACGCCTAGTCTTACCTTCCCCTTGCCCCTCAAGCACATACCGAAAAGTCCACGGACATTAAATATTTGACGTTTGTCCGGTTTGACGTTTATTTAAAGGTTAAGATTGTGCCGATTACGATTTAATACGATTTAAACCTCACTAAAAATACCTAAATATGCAAAATTTTATTATCAAAAACACTATAATTGAAAACTGTTCTTCTAACAACACAGGAAATTCATTGGCATTGGCACATGTCAGGTGGTTTTGAGGATCCTAAAAAATCGTGTTCGATTTGCTCGAAAGTGGTGACGACTGAGGCGTCACGCACAAGTGCTTGAAGCCCAAATAAACAAAAGCAACAACTATTATGAATTATCACACTTGATATAACGCTTACAGTACCTAATTAAAACACAAATAACAGCAGCAATTGGCAAAAGAAAACAATCTACAAAAGACAATGGTGACAACAACTATATGAATATGACAGCTATGATGATTTTTAAAATCTTTTCTTCTTTTCGTGCTAAAGGTTTTAGCTGCCAGGCCTGTTTCTAAATCTAAAATGACCTTAAAAATCAGTTCAAGTGTCTGGGCAGTTGCGCACAACCCAATCGAATGAATGTATGAATTATAATCGATATTCCTTTCCTATATTATGTTCGTTATAAAAAATATAATAATATGAAACGTCATCTTGAATTTTGAAGGTTTTTTTTATTCAACATGTTTATCAGTAGTATATCTTCCTTAAGAGGAAATACGCTCATCTTACCAACTGGATATGGATTTTTACCAGAAAAAGTACTCATAAATATATTTCATTATTTCGACGAAACTGAACTAAGAACAATGATAATTCCAGTTTGTCAGCAGTGGCGAACGGCTGCAGAACATCCAAGTCTCTGGAAGACATTGGAATTCCAAGGATTATCAATAAGTACATCAGTTATTTGCAACAAAATAAGACAATTCAACAAAGTCGAGAATATATTTATCAAAGAAATTAAAGAGCCACTGGTAGCTTTGAGACAGATATGTCGAAACGCTCAAAACTTGGTGAAAATCAGCTTCCGATACTGCCATGAGATTACCGAAGATTCCCTTAGATATTTGATAGTTTCGTGCAAGTCATTGAAGAATTTGGACTTGAAAGGCACAACGTTCAAATCTCTTATTTTTTGTGAAGAATTGGCTTATTGTCAATCATTGTTATCGATTAATGTTAGTGATAACCCATATTTAACAACTTCACACATCACTTCGATAGTTTTGAACTGCCGCAACTTGACAGGTTTCCATGTTTCAACATTCCAGCCTATCAACAGAATTTATCTAACAGACGATGATATATATTTCTTATTGAGCCACACTGCTGATAACCTGCAAAGTCTATCATTAGACTGCTCTAATTTGGGCAATGGTAGTTTTTCTTCTATTTTACAATGCAAAAAGCTGGAATATTTGTGCCTGAATTTTGCTTACAATTTTGAAGGATTTGATTTTCAAAACTTGTGGAAAACATTGAATAAACTCAGGACTTTGAAGGTATGTTAATCATGGTATTCTACACACATCAAAAATTTCTTGGAAATCAGAAATTTTTCTCTGGAATACAGAAAAACTTCTACCTACATACAAATACTATATTTGATTCAATATTCATTTATTCATTTTTATTAACCTTTATACAAAAACTTCTTCTGACAGAGCGCAACCTTCGAAGATGACGCTGTTTAGTCAGTTTTAAAGCATATTTCAAACAAACCGCTACCTATAAACTTGCATTCTTGGCTGAATGACGTGAGTAAAAAAAAAAAAACTTGCATTCTATAACCTTGCAGTAATAGACCAGTGCCGAAGCCTTCAAAAACAGTAAAAAGTGAAAAAAATAATAGTAGGATAAAACCCATTAGGAAAGGAGGGGAATATGATATAATTGAGGAAAAAAATAAATTACGGGCGATCCGAGTTCGGGAAGTGGGAGGGGGTGGGTTTTCAAGGGTAAAAAATGGTTTATCTCGATTTCCGGCAAAACTACAAGTCCTACGAAAAAAAGTTGAATGGCAAAGTTGTGAGTAATAAAAAGCTCTACAACTTTTGTATTCACAATTTTTACACATAATCTCAAAATTTATGTGAAAAACTCAAATAACCAAGTTTTTAGTTTTTTATATTTATCTTTTTCAAAAAAAATATTTTTTTTACGAAATTTTGTGAAAACTTACCTTATTATGTCCCAAATACACTGTAATTTATTTGATTTGAAATATAATCTTTTTCGTACTTCCGGGCCTAAAGTGACAACTTCACTCCCTTGTGACAGGTACTAAAGTGTCACATTTAATCCCTCCGGGATTAAATATTGACGAAACTCCCGGAACGATTAAATCACAAACAAACGAATTTAAGGGATATTTTATTGAAAAATATAATTAATTAGAATGGTAATTAACGTTAATATTCAAATTAATATTGTGACAGTTCGTCATATTGACCAGTCTTTCCTGGGTTAACGCAGCAGGTAACTGACGAGTAACAGATAGGTCCTTTTCATATTGAACTGGTGTTTGTTTCGAAGATCCTGCGGAAACAGGAAGCGAGAATGAGGACTGTGGCATAACTATAGTGGACGAATCGGCGACTTGACCAAATATTTTATCTGAAATTTTTTGTTTATTTTTAATAGACGATTCAATATATCCCTCGGCCACGTTGGAGGATTTCCATCCTCCATGTCTCTTCAGCACGTCTATTGTTGCTCCCGAATCAGCTAACAAAGACGCAGATGTGCGTCTAAAACAATATCCCGTATAAGACGTCGCATTTTCTAATTTCAAGAAAGCTGCTATTTGCCGTGGAAATGTACCAAACATGTTTTTTCCTACTACTCGCGTAGTACATTCTTTGTTGATGTATTGAACAAAAAATTTTGAATGAGTTGTCCCTGTCTTTCGCAATGCCACATATTTCCGAAATATCGCCACAAAACTGATGGCACTGTTTTCTGAATTTTTGATCACAAAATTTCGGTCAATTTTACTTTTGGTGTTTCTAATCACAATTAGGAAGGAATCGCCCAAATCTCTCACATCGTCGATTTCTAAATCAACCAACTCTTTTCCACGACAAGCTCCCGCAACGCCCAAAATAAGTGCAACCTACAAAAAAATTGATTTCTTAAAATTTCTGAATATAAACAAATTTCCAAATTTACCTTAAGCATTAAATATTTATCATCCGGAGCCTCCCGTAAGAACTGATCTACCTGCTCAGACGTGAGAATTCTTGACTTCTTTGGCTTAAATCCCTCATTTCTTCTCTTCAAAAAAGCTAATAATTTTGGAAATTTACTTATATCAATATCTTCTCTAATGTTAATAACCGATTTCAGCATTGAGTAATGTGCCCAGAGAGTTGAGGCACAAACCGCTTTTGATTTATCATCGAAGTAGACTAACAGCGCATTTTCAGTAGGTTGTCTCACATTTTTTAAGCGGCACCACTTTTTAAAAGCATCGTACTGCTGCTCGTATAGTTTTCTAGATTTCGGTGGTAACAATTCTTCACCTACTTCGGCTGCTCTTTTATCAATATCAGATACACCTTCTTCACTCATGATACCAATAATTATCAATAACAATGTTTCTTTACAATGACACTAGTAATGACAATGTTTCTAAATTATAACTGTCACAACGCAATGTTACTATGGTAACTTATTTTAAAGACAGTTTATTAAATGAGTTGAAGAGAGAAAAAACTGATTGAAATTATTGAAATAATTAATAAAATCATACCGGAAGTACGAAAAGTATCGTATATACCTTGCGACTGAAGTACATTTTTTAATCCTTCAGGTAAATTATGGCCCTCCCTGCGGTCGGGCCATAAACTTTACCTTCAGGATTAAATGTACTACTTCAGTCCCGCGGTATATAATATACTATTTTCACCCTATTTTGACTTAATATCAAAAAAGCACCCTAATTTTAAATCGAAAATTCTCAGGTCAAAATATCAGCTTTTTCCAAAAAGTCGGTGGGCTTTTTGTTCGTTGAAATCTCTACTTTCTGATAGTCTGAAAAAAAATATACATCTCCATGGTAAATGTTCTCAGAAAATGCAAAAAATCAAAAGACTCAAATTCGAAGTTTTTTTTTTTTAATCACTATGTACTATATCATATATAATGTAAATCGTACTATTGAATTTAGATAGTTCACTTTGAATACATTATAATAATTTTAAAAACATTAATCTTGATTTTTATAAATACACTATCTTGAATTCTAATCACCTATCCGTTAATTTTTGTTTCTTTGATGGCATTTCTTCATCGTTAGACTCGACAAACCTTTCCAACTCTAGTTGATCTTCGAAATCTTCAAGACCATCACCTTTTTCGTCTCCAATGTTATTTCCAATCTGCATTGGTTCTTTATCCATTCATTTACTTCTTCGTTGGTTTTTACTTCCATATTGGAGCAATTTTCAGAACCATGACAATTTTTACATAAATTTGTGAATTTTAAACCATGTTTTCGGCAGCCACATTCCAAACTGTTACACCCAGCTTCACAGCGACAGCAAATAGCTTTGAGCAATACTTCCGGAATTAAATCCTTTTCTGTAAATTTGGTCATAATGCCACGTTGATGTTTCTTCCAGCTTCTATCTGTTGTTGTCAATTCGTTGCCTAACCAAGTTTGAAGCTGATAATATGCCCTGTAACAATTCTGTTCTGCTGCTCCTTCAGTGAGTGAGAGGTTTGCCAAAATGAGGGGTGATTTAATTTTTGCCAATTGATTTTTTTGAAACCTTAATTGACTCATTGTAATTTTTTCATTTTTACATTTATAAATAGACTTGATTAGTTGTAATCCATTTTTTAGGTTACGTTACTTTAGTGTATTTCGATTTGCAATTTTTTCGTCTATCAATGTTACATGGAATCTTACGTTTTTTGAGTAATTGAAGTGTGAATTTTAATAAATAGCTCAAAATTGTACATAGTGATTAAAAAAAAAACTTTTGATTTTTTGCATTTTCTGAGAACATTTACCATGGAGATGTATATTTTTTTTCAGACTGTCAGAAAGTAGAGATTTCAACGAACAAAAAGCCCACCGACTTTTTGAAAAAAGCTGATATTTTGACGCGAGAATTTTCGATTTAAAATTAGGGTGCTTTTTTGATATTAAGTCAGAATAGGGTGAAAAAAGATTATATTCCAAATCAAATAAATTACAGTGTATTTGGGACATAATAAGGTAAGTTTTCACAAAATTTCGTAAAAAAAATATTTTTTTTGAAAAAGATAAAAATTAAAAACTAAAAACTTGGTTATTTGAGTTTTTCACATAAATTTTGAGGTTATGTGTGAAAATTGTGAATACAAAAGTTGTAGAGCTTTTTATTACTCACAACTTTGCCATTCAACTTTTTTCCGTAGGACTTGTAGTTTTGCCAGAAATCGAGATAAACCATTTTTTACCCTTAAAAACTCACCAACAAAATGGCAATTTTGTACTCGTATGCTTCAAATTTCATCCTCGTGCAAAATGGGCATCATTTTGTGCTCATTGCTCATGCAATATACTATTTTCTGTATATAAAGATATATAGAGATGCGGCTCTTACCTTTTTTAAAATTTTGGTACAAAAGTTTTTTTATTGATTGGGTTATCTTTATAATCAATTAATTAACAAACTTAAGTATTATGCACTTTTCGATAGAAATGTAGCCACACATGCGATAGAAATACGACCTTGGTGACGTAAACGCAACTTTATTTGGTTTTTACTATACAGCTAGTTGCATTTAAAATGAGAAAGTTGTTATTGACCACAGTCACATGACACACCCCATATTATTTATTTTTTTGGAAAAAAGTGCGCATTTGAAAATACAAATCGACGTGTCCAAGCGCTTTTCCCAACACGCTCATTTATTTGTTAACGAACTTATTCCATTTTTCTGTTCCACACTGTATGCATAGAATAACTCGTTTGACTTTTCTTGAAAAAAAAAATATGAGAACTATTTTTGTAGATCATTTAATGATCTACAATTTTGGTGCGAGGTAGTTTTTTTATGAAATGTATTGTTCACGAGAAAAATACAAAAATCCGAAAATTTTGACCTTTGACCATAAATAACTTTCTCAGCACACAGGGTATCGATGTGGACTTTCAACAATCCATTTCTCATGGTGTACCCAAGGTCTCTGCTAAAATTCAGCACTAGCGGAATTTTTGTTATTTGATCACTGATTTTCTGTTCAAATTGACCAGACTAGTTTGTAGGTATCTGTTTAATTTTTATTAGATATGCTTAAATAACAGCGTCATGTTCAAAGGGTCCTGGCTCGCTTATGATTGTAATAACATTTTTTATCGTATTTTCCATTTTAGATAAGATTTGGTCACCAAATTACCGATGCTAATATTATGAATCTTTTTAAACAAGGAAAAGACTCACTATCCAAATTGGAAGTGGTCGATTTCACAGGCTGTTCAAAATTAAGCAACTTCGGTATACAAGCTCTGGCTCATTGCTGCACTAATTTGAAAAAAGTGATACTTAGAAACTGTAAAAATATCTTTACAGTGGAGGATATACTTTTGAAATGCTCTTCTTTGGAAACACTCAATATAGCATTTTGCAAGAACCTTTTCATTCACACCATCCCTCAATTGGACAGTTTGAAAATTTTATTTATAAGTGATGAGAAAAATTTCAAATACTTTGCAAATTCCCTTTTGAGTAAAAATAGAAAATTGAAAGTTAAAGTATGTGGATCTGAGTTTAATAAATGTTTCAGAAATATTTATAACTGTGGTTTGATTTATTTTGGATTCTTGTTACGACCATACAGGAGGGTGAATCTCGACCAATGGGGCGGAAGTTGAAAAGTCTCCGATTTACCATGATAGAACAAATTTTATCAACATATGATTTTATTAGAAACAAATAGTACAGGGAATGAAGCATTTCACCTGACAATTTTTTTCGTCCAGCATGGATTGACTTGAAATTTTAACAGAAGGTAGGTGATAGCCCAAGGATCAAAATCTATATCGAACCGAAGGGCGCTAAAGCCTTGGGGATGGTTGCCACCCTATCTCGGCGGTGAAAATTTTTTATTAAACTTTGACCACAGGAATCGATTAAAAAATTGATTCTAATCAAAAAATGTTCCATACATTTTTTTTGTAAAAAGTTATTCGCGATTGAAAGTAAAGCTTTTTAAAGGAAAAGAATCGACGTTTTTGATATGTTTTTCGCGGATAACTCGGAAATTATGCATTTTATCGAAAAAACTGTGGAAAGCAAAATTGTAGCTTTCAAAAAAACAAGCAAAACCCTTTTTTATAATTTTCCTAAAACCAATAGGAACCGAGTTATGGCCCATCAATGATAAGCTTTTTTTCCCAAATGCAAAATGTGATAGATTCATAGTCAAATACCGGAAAAATGATGCATTTTCCGTAGAAAACTCATTGAATATTTTTCGAAGAGCATAATTAGACCTTTCTTTAAAAAAAAATGTAGCATCAAAATTGAGTGAATTATGACAAAAATAATGTCAGTACTGAATTTTTTATACAAAAAAATCGGTGAAAACAACCCCCTAACTTCCCCCCTAATTAAAATTGATCTTTGCCCTTGTGCAATTCACTTTGTACATGTATGGTTAATATGTCCAAGAAGTTTGACCAATTTAAAATTCATAGTTTTCGAAAAATTATGGCTTAATTAAAAAGTTATTTTCTATAATTTTTTATTTTTTGCCCTTTCTTTCAAAATAACTCCGAATATATTAGAGGTACAAGCAAAGTTAAAAAACGAAATTGTACCTAGCTTTTTTTATGACAAAAATTTTCTTGCAAGTGGATTTTTTGTACAGTTAATATTTGACGAGATACAGCCGTTTAAAACGTCTATTTACGCACGATCACCTCCTTTTTTCAGCCCTTCAAACTCACCCCATTTAAAAACGAAAGGGTCTAAAGAGATTTAACTTAGATCCTTGTAGTTCTTAAAAAACCCTACAAAATCGTTTTTGAATAAACTTTTTATCATCAAAAATGAAGAAAATACCCAATCGATTTTTTTTTCGAAAAATTCCAATAGTATAGTATAGTGCACTTGGAAGCATAATAATGTACAAAACCGGTTTATTCGGCAGTAGGGCGTTATATATACAGAATGTTTCGTGTTCTTTTTTTGAAATACATTAGGAAAGAAACATCTGTTCATGTGTCAAGGTGTGTGAGTGTGTATTTTTTTACATATAACACTAATAACAGTTGATTTTCAAGGGTTGAAAAAGTATGAAATTGTATTTTTAAATGTAAATTATTCATCATTTTACTAATTCAAACCAATTTTCACCTATCTTAAGATTTATAATGCTATTTTTTTAATTTTTGACATTTAGGGGTAGTTTTAACCCCCAAGAAACAATAAGGGTTTGTCGGCATGACATGATATATAAAGCAAAGGGTGAGTTGAGCCTAATCCCAAATTTTTATGCAAATCAATCAGAGGCGAAATCATTTTTTAAGGGTTCGTGATTTTTTTTACATTAAGCTGTAACAGGGTCTGCTTTTTAAGGGTTAAAATATGATGAAATTGTATTCCAAAGCTCGAAACAATCATTATTCAACTTATCCAAACGAAATCTTACCAATTTTCAGGTTTAAAATGTTATTTTATAATTTTTAACAAATAAGGGTAGTTTTCACCCCTAAAAACCGTTTAGCGCTCTTCGGTTCGATATAGATTTTGAACCTTCGGCTATGACCTAACTCCTGTTAAAATTTCAAGTCAATCCATGCTGGACGAAAAAATTGCGAGATTTTACCTTTTTTGAGCTTCATTCCCAGTACTAAAAAGGGTTCAATAAAACTCGACTCGAGTCCAGACCACAATATTTAATCTTGTTCAGTAATAGTATATTATTAAACGAGCAATTTATGATAGTCACCCAAGTGAATTATGGCCATAAATTGCGAGTAGAATACTATACTTTGTCCACGACACTTAATTTATTTATTAATAAATAAAAGTCAGTAGCGATTTGGCATATTACTAACCTCAACATGTTGTGGCATCTACTTCAAATAATTTGACATATATAGAGATGGGCGATACTGTAGAAAGTATTAATACAACGTACCGTTATAAATATATTGTTTTGAAATACTTAATATTAGAAAATATCGTTATGAAAAGTATCAATACTAAAAATTACAATATTTTATAGATACGATATATGTCAGAAACAAATTTCCTGGACAAAATACACAGATTTAATAGCTTATTTCATATTGTACCCCCATCTCTAGTCGTGAATAATTATGAACCATAATACACTACAGTGTATTATGAACCATAATTCACGACAGTTGATATATGGGTACCATATATCTTTAGTTAGGAGGTAAAATATTGACTTATTATTAGGTGGTCGTGGACAAAGGATAATTAGGTTGCTACTAGTTTCGGTACATAATTACCGTCATCAGGCTACAATACAAATAGAAATGGTACACTTGATATAAAGATCTCATTAAATTATTTTGTCCACGACCACCTAATAATAAGTCAATATTTTACCTCCTAACTAAAGGTATATGGTACCCATATATCAACTGTCGTGAATTATGGTTCATAATACACTGTAGTGTATTATGGTTCATAATTCCCGACTAGAGATGGGGGTACAATATGAAATAAACTATTAAATCTGTGTATTTTGTTCAGGAAATTTGTTTCTGACATATATCGTATCTATAAAATATTGTAATTTTTAGTATTGATACTTTTCATAACGATATTTTCTAATATTAAGTATTTCAAAACAATATATTTATAACGGTACGTTGTATTGATACTTTCTACAGTATCGCCCATCTCTATATATGTCAAATTATTTGAAGTAGCTGCCACAACATTTTGAGGTTAGTAATATGCCAAATCGCTGCTGACTTTTATTTATTAATAAATAAATTAAGTGTTGGGGACAAAGTATAGTATTCTACTCGCAATTTATGGCGATAATTCACTTGGGTGAATTGCGCCCCTCGCCTGCGGCTCGTGACGCAAACGTCACCCATCGTGAATTATGGCTATCATAAATTGCTCGTTTAATAATATACTATTAAACTTCATGGCAGAGTTGAAGTTCGATATTCGCGGAAATTTTTTTTTTAATTTTCCACCTAATTGTGGATTTTAACAATGTTCCCCAAATTTTAGGAAAAAAACAAACGACATATTCGTATCCAGCACCCTCGAAAACATAAAGTAACATAGTTTTTTCGATTAGAAGTGAACTGGTCACTTTTTCGTTTTCTGAACGACTTTTTGGGGATGTGCCGCTCGCCGGCGCATTGTCTTCGTGGAACAACACTTTTTTTTAAATAGGGTCGTTTCCTCGCAATTTTATCCTTAAAACGCTCCTTTTTCGAGACAGCCAATGTTAAACATTCCATGCGCATCCCATAATAATACAGACGCCATGACCTTGCCGGCCGAATGTTACATTTTTCCACGATTTGGATCCGGTTCATCGCGTGCCGAGCAGTCCACTCAGCAGACTGCATTGTAGTTATGGAGTTATGTTCCATCCATTGTCACTTATCGCCGAAGTATATTCGGGTTTATTGCGCTTTAACAGCTCCAAACACTGCTCAGAATCATCAACACGCCGATGTTTGTGATCGATTGTGAGCTCACGCGGCACTCACTTTACACAGAGCTTTCGCTTGCTGAAATATTCATAAATGTTATAAATGTACACGTTCAAATGATATATTCACAATGTCTGGTATCTCTTTCATAATACAAAATTATTTTGTGAATTTTTTCGACGTTTCCGTCGGTAACAGCCTCTTTTGGATGTCCACTGCGTTCACCGTATTCGGTGTTCATTCCACCACTTTTAAACTTAACGTAGGTACCAATAAATGATGATTGGTTTTTCTGGCGCAGAGTTAAGAAACTCTTCAACAAGCCAAGATTTTGCTTCAACTGTGTTTTTTCTCCTTCAAAAAGTGATATTTTATGAGCATACGAAATTCTTATCCAAATTCCAAATTATTTGATCTCCCTAAGACGTTTGATTCTGCTGATATGAGGTACGTTTACACCGGGCGTACCAAATTTTTAATCCAAGGTCTAAATGACGTCACGTGTGTACTTTACTTTCGGTGTGAACAACCAAGGAGTAAAATTGTTACTCAAATTTGACCTGTAGTTTGAATCCAATTGTCAACGGTGTAAACATGGCACATTAGTATTCGTGGACCAAAGTGATGGTTTGCTAACAGCACAGAGTGAAAATAGATAAGCTGTCACCTAAGATCGGGTCTAAAACTGACTGATTTTACTAAAAAATAGCTAATATCGAATAATATTGACAAATGGATCCAAAAAATTATAGTTAAAGTGGTCGCAGAAAACGAGGAACAGATTGGAGTGAAAAGGAAACCAGGATAATGTTAGAGATCGCGTCTGAAATGAAAATTGATTATTTTTTCTCCCATTCTTCTGGGAATCAAACCACAATAATGTTTTTCATTTTTTATTTCGACGTTTCGGTAGCGTTCAGCTACCGTTGTCAAGATTAACTGGTTATAAAATAATTTTTGGTCCCTATCTGACACAACGAAAAAAATATGACAACTAGACAATCAATAATATTTGGAAGTTTATGACTACAAAACTTTGTTGTCAAATTTTATTAAGGTCCATTCATAGTAAATCACATCTCTGGTGAAATGTGAAATAAAATATTTCATTTTATGACATTCTAACGATATGATAGTCTACTAGAAATGGAATCCAGTGAAGTGCACGTTCCAGGAACGGTTTTTATTGGGATAGCGCTTTTTTTAGTTTATTTTGGAAATGTTGTTAATAAAACGCGTTTGTTGTTACTTTTTTGTGTATGATTATTTTTGTTTTCAAAACATGTATAACTCAGTTTGGTGATTTTGTGTATTGAAGTGTGTATCGATCAACAACTATTCCAATGATAAATCATAAGAAAACCTGGATAAAAACTTATGATGCTATCCTGATAACGCAGGTAATTGATTATTGGAAATTTCTCTTTCTAGCATTGGTAACCAAATTTGACTACATTCGGCTGAAATACTAGCTACACATTTATCTGCATTTAGTTGTATTAAAGCACTTTCTTTGATTTTTCGTCTTTCATTATTGGGCTCTTTCAATATTATTTTTGTCGAATCCCATTGAATTTTATGCCCCTCTTGCCAAGCATGTTTACAAATACCTGACTTAAAGAACTCCCTATCTTTGATGTATTTTTTATGCTCACTTATTCGGACTTTCAAAGATCTAGAGGTTTCACCTAAATTCTATTTAGGTGAAGTTTAGGCTAAGCTGAGCTAAAAAAAGCGCTATCCCAATAAAAACCGTTCCTGGAACGTGCACTTCACTGGATTCCATTTCTAGTAGACTATCATATCGTTAGAATGTCATAAAATAAAATATTCCATTTCACATTTTATCAGAGGTGTGATCTACTATGAATGGACCTTAATAAAATTTGACAATAAAGTTTTGTAGTCTTAAACTTCAAAATATCATTGATTGTCTAGTTGTCATATTTTTCCGTTGTGTCAGATTGGGACCAAAAATTATTTTATTAATTTTATTACTAGTTAATCTTGACAACGGTAGCTGGAACGCTACCGAAACGTCGAAATAAAAAATAAAAAACATTATTGTGGTTTGATTCCCAAAAGAATAAGAGAAAAAACAATAAGTAATGCCACAAGGAACTTACAGAAGAAAATTAATTAGTTAATGGATGCAAACAAATATTTTCCTACTTTTTTGAAAGTTTTATCACCACTGTAACTATTTTTGTATCCATTTTCAAATAAAATCAAAATCTACCATCAAATTATCTAAAGATTTACCTAAGGTTATGTAATTTTAACATGAAAATGCCAATTTTGGTCCCAGTCTTTGAACCTGGACTATTCAATCCAGCAAAGTCAGTATAAACACTTCTGAGCTAAATAAGTCCAGGATTTAGTCCACGAACTTGCTCCACTCGGTGTAAGCTAACCTATAGGAAATTGTTAAGAAGTTAAGTAGACTGGGGAAATATCTGACAACAATGTCAATACCACCATAATATTGGCTGCATCCCAAGACCCTTGCACACCAAAATCTATAAAAACCTTGCCATCCATTTCTGGGATAATTGAGGAGTTCCATTCTTAAAATTTTTTCTGTATTCCAACGCATTATTAGCAAAATATTTGTACTCTTTTTTCGGCTAATGCGTCGCGTGTGCTTCAATAGAAAGATGTATGCAAAATTGGAAAATTTTGAATATTTATGGAATAGATACTAATAAAAGTAGATAAAGTAGAAGTAAAAGAGCGAATGAACTGATCTGGTATACAGACGGATCTAAAAATGAACT